>MNCI01007115.1:57727-70059 GCA_015680685.1 Gnetum montanum
CACTAGGAAAGCAGTAAATAAACAACAATGAAATAAAGCCACGTGCTGCAAGGTTTATCCAATCAAGTTCATCTTTATTGCCGTACACAACTTGGGTTTAGGTTACAAGCTACTCGAATAAAGAGCCGTTCACTCTAGGACTCCTACTGCTGGCACATGGGAAAAATTCTAACTCTGGAGTGATCAATCTGCCAGAGCTTTGCTACTTCTAGCCAGGATTGGGAAATGAAGGGAGTGCCACCTCTTATTTATAGATATGGCAGCAGACCGCGATATCGCGTACGCAATATTGCAAGGGGAGAAGCGATATCGTGGCACATGCAAGTCGTGTCTCATCACTACTGATCACCAACATACAAGTTGAGGAGGCCATTACATCCAATCAATGGTTGGCTACCAAAGTTGTTAAGTTGTGAGCCTATCTCTCTAACCTTGTTCTTCTTCAACTGAAGCTTACTCAAGGTAAAGCTTTCCAACAACTTCAGAAAAAGCTCTAGGCTATCAAGAATGAAAAAGAGATGATGATCTTTGATGCATCCATGTTAGAGGCCATGACCAACAACATTATCAAGAACCTCTTGTAGATTCGCAAAAAAAACTTGGTTGTCACTAAAGATAACCGCAACCTATGAAATCTTGAGTAATAGAGGGATGAAATGATAAAGTTCATACTCCAATAACAAGAGAAACTCACCAAGGTAAACTTGGATTTGAGGAATTGGTAGTGGAAAATTACAATCTCTTAATGGAGAAAATCCATGCTCTTTGCTAAAAGGGAAAAATTGAGGTAACCACCTAAAAGAAAGGGGCCCTGAAGCTTGAATAAGTAAAAAAAATCATTCCAAGGACCAAGTTGGACTACTTAAGGAGGTTAACAAAAAGAGATTCAACTGACAAAGGCAAAGATAAGTGAGACCCTCCAACAACTTCAACAACAAGGCAATGTATTGCAACCCATATTTAATAGAATGAATGTGTACAAAAATGCCTAAATTTATTGATGTACATAGTACATTGAGCTTACCAACATCCATTATGCAAACTTGGTTATGCTAATAGTAGGAAGGCTAATGTGAGACTTGAAAAAATAAGTTTCCAGTTCCTACCTCCTCTATGAGGCAAAATTCAAGTTTTAGAAAGATATAAAAAAAAGTTGGAAATAGCCAATAAGAAGCTTGAAGTTCTCAAGAGAAATTCACTAATCAATGATCTATTGATGAGAACCTAGCAAGTTGGATGAATAACTACTGGGAGCTACAAAACATGGTAAAGATGTTTGATATTGAACATAAACAATTCGCAGCATAGTTTTTCAATTTAAAGGAAATGTTTTCTTTGATGCCATGCTCATGTGATATGCCTATACCAACCCATATTAGTGAAGCCACTTGAACTATGTACATCCCATAGAGTAAAGAAGAGAAAATAAAAGCACTTATGGATGCTTTCAAACTTTCAATAATAGCATTGGTAGTAGCAAGTTAACCTGAGCCTCCAATGGTATCGGGATGGGATGAAGGACCATCGAAGACACAAGAACCTCCACCTCTAGGCACTATACTATAATTCATCACATATTCAACTATCCTATAGGCACCTACTAAAAACTTTGTTTTAGGATCTAATTTTGTTGTAATGGGCACTCATTTTTATAAAAATTTCACAATCTTGCACTTAGAGTTAGTTAGAGTTAGTCTATCTATCTTTCCATCAATAAATTCCGTACTTTCCAAAATATTTTAAGAAACTCAATCCTAATTTTCTTCACTTGAGAACAAGTTTTCAATCAGCTATGAGGGTATAATGAAACATTAATAAGATAGGTTGCGTTGATGCATGTCCATCAATGTAACCCCATCAATGCATCCTAGGATGTGTTGATGTAGGTACATTGATGCTAACGTAATCATTACCTATATAAATGTGCTTACCCATCATATTTATGGCATCTTTCAGTCTTAGTCTTAGCTAAACTCTTGTAGTTTCTTCCTTTAAAAATTAGAGTAATTTTCCTTTGAGTGCCTACAATGTGATTATATGACATTGTAAGGAATTTTATTCAAGTGCTCATGTACCTAGACACATTAGCATGACTGACAATAAAATTGATCTTTCCTACATCCATTACAACACTTAGACTAGTTTATTGTTTTTATTTAGTACTTTACTTTATATGTGATTTACTTTTATGTTCTTAAGAAATTATTGCAATTAATAATAACCACATGAGTACGACCACTTCAAACATAACGTATTAATGCTTGGTAATCCTAGCAATAGATACTTGGTATGCCTAGTAGTATACACTTGGTAACCCAACATTAATATAAGTTCATGATGTATACGTTAAGTGGAAACAGATACTTTATGTTAGGATAGTTAGTTAAGAAATTACTTAATTAATTTAATCCTAAATCTTCATTCCATTAGTAAGTAATTAGGAGAAAATTATATTAAAAATAATTATAAAAATAAACATCTTAAGCCTTAACTACACTTAACCATATGCATAGTTAAAACACAAGTGTGGATTAAGAAGATAGTGACTTGCAACTACATGATTCACTATTTAGCAATATGGCAACTTAGGTAACTAAGTCTATGAACTTCAACTAGATTACTAGTGAATGCTAGTGATTCACATGGTTGGATGTAGGGGATACACTCTACTCATCAATATTTTCTTCCATTCCATGGTTTTTTTGTCAATCTTTATTAAACTTACATGGTTTTAATCTTCCATACACTTTCGTGATCTAGGAGAGGTGCTGTGGGATTGGAGCTAGGAAGTGTTGTAGAATCAAAGGTTGGTGGTGAAAATTGCTTGGATCTTTGGGGTTTGCTTATCTCTCTTGCATTTTTTCATCATTCAAATTTAGAGGTGAGTTATCTTGCCTTCTTCCTTCTTTATGATTACAAGTTCTGTACACATATGCAAGTGTTATTGTTAATCTTTTCATATGATTAGGATGCACTTTATAGCCTGAAGAGTTGTGTTTTATGCAGATGCACTGTGCTTTGATGTAAGTTTCTTTACATGTGTATATCCTACTATTTTTCTGCCAATTTTAGATGTCAGAATTACAAAAATCATTCCAACAATTTTTTTTCTATAGGATTGGTTTTACTGTTCATGCACTTGGTTGGTTGTGATTTATTGATGGATCTATGCTGAATTTTTTTGAGGTTGTGTTTTTGAATTCTGTAGAAACAAAGACACGTGGTTTGATTTCCATGATGGTTAAATTAGACTTTTGGAAATTTTGGTTGTTTTTACTAAGTTTTCTCATAAGATCCATTCTCCTAGCCTTCATCTTATCATGTTTTTTCATTAGTTCCTAATTACATATTGTTTTGGCTTGAATCCCTTTTGGTGTATCATATTAAACTCCCTTATATTAAGTTCTTTTGAACCCTATAATTATGTCAAATTTAATTTCCTCTTTCTATCTTGATTTTTGGGTTGTCCTTCTTCCTTGTTAGTTCATGATTTGGAATTATTAAGCTCTTCCCTATCGTTTCCTACCTACTCTCATCATTTTAGAGTATTTTCTAATTGTCTTCCAAATTTTCCTAGCCCAAGAAAGATGTCCCAAACCTCTAATTCTCTAACTTAGCCCTTAACTTGGATTTCTTGGTTTCTATGCCCCCAAATCCTTGTTGATTTGTTTGTACTTGTCATATTGACATTGATCTTCTTGAGTCCTTCATTTTTGAATTCCACTAGCTTGTAAATTGTGGCTAGACTAAATTTTGGACAATTGTAGTATCTTTCTAAATTTTTTATAATATTCATTTCACCACTCAAAAATGTCAAATCTTATTGTAATATTTTCCCATGTTAAGCTTTTCATTAACTCATTTGTTGGGATCTCAAGATTGTTGCATCATCTTGAACCAAATGGACTCTTTTTGGTATGAGCTTCGATCCTTATGTGAATGTTGGCTATTGGGGGTTTTGGCCTTTCCATGTAGGTGTATAATTAGTCTTTTGGCATAATAACCCTGTTATTCCCTTTAGGATTCTATTGAGATCTCAAGGAATTGTTGAGATCCCTTGAACATTGAGTTCAATTCTCTCTAATGCTTTCTCTTCTATATGTTGGAAATGGGTGTTGGTGACATGTGTTTCTATGGACTATATCCTTGTTAGGATCTTTTGAATTATTGGATCTATAGATGAGGAAAAGTCTACTATTTTTTATTATTCTGCATCATTAGTTTAGTTGCCATGTTTTTGGATTTTTTGCTTGTTGGATGTTGGAGCTAGAAACAAGTTTGTGGGCCGATTGGAGATGGACTCCTTGGAGATGATTTTGATAATTTATCCTCATTGTAGAGTGTACTAGTGTGGCTCTCACTATATGCCCCATTTTGTAGGAGAGGATGATTCCTTGGCTTATTAGTTTTTTTTATTATGCCTCCAAAATGTTAGAAGTGGTGTCCTAGGTGCTGCCTATAGCACTGAAATGTTTGGGGAACATTGAAAATTATGTCTTGGGTAACACTTCACATTCTAGTTGAGACTAATAATAAATCCATGCATATGATAATTTGATATTTGGTTTGGATACATGTTGGTTTTGGCTCTTTGCAAGTGCACATGACAACATAATACACATATGACACTGAGTGCAATAGGTTGTGGTGATGGTTAGAGTAGGCAAACCTTGGTTTTGGCATAGTATGATGGATAGATGTTACGATTGTGTAATTATATGTTTGTTTGGACATTTTAGCAATTCACTTGTGTGCTTTATAAGCTAACATATTTTGTAGGTTAGCCATGCTCATCCTAATACCCATGAGATCTATCCATTCAATGATTAGAGATGTTATGAAGGTTTATCACTTAGTTTTATACTAATAATCCATTTTACTTTCAAGTTGATTGGTTGGGAAGGGGACAGAGCTCTTGTGATGAGGGGTTGAAGGTATCCATACACCCAACCATACAAATCACAAAGTGTTCACATGCAATTTAGTCAAATTCCATGGACTTTATAGTTTTTGATGCACTAGTCTTTTAGGAAGTGAACCTTGCCCTAAGATCATTCGTTGTCTTCCCGATTACACTTGTGAAGCATAATGGTATGGTTAAGAGTAATTGAGGCATATGATTTTTGTCCTTTTGTGTTTTATGGTTTTGGTGCTTGAGGAGAGAGATAGTGTAATTTAATAACTAATTTAATTTAACTAGATAACTAATATTTAACTAATCCTAACATAAGCATTCGGTCCCACTTTCTGTACACGTCCTGAACCCACGTATCCACTATTGAGTTACCAAGCGCTATGCTATTGGGCATACCAAGCAATAACGCTACTAAGATTACCAAGTGAATACATGTTACGCTCAAAGCAATTGTACTTATGTATTTAATCTATCTAGCTTATCTCACTTAATTAGCTTAATTATTGGAAAACATTCAATAATTAACTAAAAGCATTAAATGCATAAATAAATATCTAAACTATCCAAAATGCTGCAAGGTTTATCATGAAGCTCATCTTTATTGTTGTACACACTGTTGTGCTCAGGTACACTCAATGACTCCTTCTGCGGGCACATTGAGGCTTCATCATCTTGGATGATTTTTTATGATGATATGAACTTGAATGCCCTAGCATCTACAAATCTAAAAAGGAACTCATCCATAAGACTTGGCAAGGTTTTACAACTGAATGCCAACTTGACACTAACCCTCCTCCTTTGGTAGGTCTAATCTCATTTTAGAAAAGGATCACTTAAAGGCTACATGCTAATTGGCAAATTGACTTATATCATTTCTTTAATTCCAAAATGATATGAAAATAGCTTAACTTTGCCAATATTGATCTCAATTCTAGATATGAAAGAAGGAGGTTAGCATCACAAGGTAATCTTTGATGTGATGCGATGCGATGTGATGAGTAGAAGTAATAAGGATGGATTATTATTGAAAAAGGGCCTGACAATGATCTAGCTCTTTATAGAAGTGAACAACAAAAAAGAGATGCAACTGGTCCCATTTTGTACTTCTAATTGAGACAAGGTTAGAATGGAGGTGTCAAACCCCCCAAAAAAAAAGTGAGACAAGGCCAGAATGATGATGATGTATGAAAATAGCTTATACACATGCAAATTAATCAATTTTTTTTTTTTTGTAAAACTTAAAAATCTGAAATTTAGCACATGATAGTGTGTGTTGTGAATTTAAGCAACAAAAATAACAAAATAGTGTGGATGGTGCACATGATTTATCTTGTGCCAATGCGATATACATGGCAAGTTTTCTTATTTCATTTCTTATCTATCTAACCTCCCATACACTTGGCATAATTTTGCTATTGCACCTTTTGAAATCTTACACTGTTGCACTGTTCATGGCACAAAAGCAATCCAAGATTGATAACTCTAGCTTAAATGTCATGTCCAAGTTGTAATTGATTAAAAAAGGATAAGTGAGAAAGATATGTTCATTTTTTTTAAGATCTCACATAATCAAATAGCCTCGAGTAATACTTGTACTAACTCAACACTACTTGCTAGAATTTAATTAATAATTGAAATTTCCAAATCAAGAGTTTTATGACTAGGCTAAGGCCTCATTATTATCCACTCTAAATATGTTTAAAAGAACTTCTATTTAATCTTCCTCATAAATTCCTTGGGTTTAAAATGTCAATTAAAATTTTAAAAATTTCATTTTAGAAATCACATTTTTTGAAACCACCTTTTCTCTTTAGAGATTATAAAGAGCAAAGAATAAAATTAAGTGATAAGCATCTTTAGGTTAGAGTGAATAAAGTGTTGTTAGCCAAAGGAGGCTTCTATGGTAAAATTTTCCTATTACCCCATATTATCCTTGCGTGGGGGAACAGTTATTTCAAAGGTTAGCGGTCACGTTAAAATCTGGTTGACTTATGCTCTTGTAGAGTGAATTTTCAAAATTTGATGGTGAACGTTATTTATTCAATCGTTGATTTTATTCTCAAGAGTAACTTGAAATCAAAATTTATCTCCGATTGTCATCGATAGAGAATGATTCATTCAATCATCATCATCGTTAGATTAGCTTGCAAAAGAGATAACCACGGGGCTGCGCACAAAGTGAGCACCGTCAGACCAAACGAGGGCGCCCAACACAGTCTCCTTGGACGCCGAAGCCGCCGCTCAGAACATAACGGAGAACTGCTTGTGCTCTTCCACCTTTGAGACAACACCGATGGCTGCACCGAAATGCCCACATCGGTGGCAGCCGGACCCTCCCACGGTACCTCGACGTTGCCAAATCCACGTTCATGGCTGTGGCGGTGTTGTAATGGAGTGAAACAATCCGAATCTTTATTCTTGTTAATACAAATCTGGATACAATGCATTTAAATAAGGACTCCTTATAATCACTTCACACCATGCTACAGGCAGGCACTTACTATCTTCTAATTTCTACATACTTAAACTAACAGAGTCTTCCTAAAATTAATGCTACATACATGCAGGAGGTATGCTTATATTTATAGGCATTTATGGTTTTTGCATTCAATGCAGCCTTCTTATTAGCAACGTTTATCTTGGAGAATGACAAGTATTTTTTAGGTAAAATTACCCATTTTTAGAAAACATCCCACAAATTCACACACCACATGGTGGTCTCACTTATATTGGAATAGAAAAAATTTCAAGTTTCTGATATATTTTTTATGATTCTTAAAAGCATCATTAAGAAAGTGGTCCAAGATTGATAATTCTAGCTCAAACAACTTGGGCAAGCATTCTTGAATATCATCTAAATTTTAATTAATTTTAAAAAGAACAAGTGAAAAAAACATGTTCTTAATTTGTGTTCATCTCTTGCAAGATTAATTGAATGTGTTGTCTCAATCAAGAAAGGAATGTCTTGTCTCAACCAAAAAGTAGTGAGACCCCTTCTTGATTATTCTTGATAATGTCATCAAGAAAGTGGTCCAATATTGATAATTCTAGCCAAAAATGTCATCAAGAAAGTGGTCCAATATTGATAATTCTAGCGGAAGGAACTTGACCAAGTATTTTGCTTGAATGTCACATCTAAGTCTTACTTGATTAAACAAAAGTAGTGAGACCCCACACCACTTAGGAATTGAATGCATAATTAGGCATTTCTAAGTAAAAAATTCTTACCGTAATGCTAACACCTCATTGTTTTTTAATTATAAATATTCTTGAAAAAATTCTATCTAATCTCTGTTCTAAGGTCCTTTGGGTTCAAAATTTCTTTCATATTTCATTTTGAAATCTCTTTTGACCCTTTTTTGAATCCACCCGTTACTGGGGATTTCAAACGACAATGAATAAATGCAACCCTAATAAGCATCATTTGGTAAAATTTTACTAATACACCTTATTATCCATGTGTGAGAATGATGACAAATGGTGTCGTGGGCTTCACGCCGAGCGCCGTCCCCTCGGACCGGATCGTGCCGGTGGCGGTACCGTTGGCTTCGGCGATATAGGCCTTCACTGCCTCGCCGGTGGCGTAGTCCACCACGATGGTGGGCAGCCCGTACACCTTCTGCACGAAGATTTGCGTTGTGTCATTGCTCCGCACTTCCACGACGCCGATGCTGCCGAGGCGGCGGACGACGTAGGTATAACCGTTGAAAGAATCTTCGCAGATTACTACTTTTCCTTTCACTTTCTCGGCATCCAAAACCGTGGGGTAGCATTGGGACGCCAGGTTGGCGTCCTCCCCGGCGGCCACGGCCGCGAGGCCTGTGATCAGTGGTGTGTGGCCAGTGACGGCGGAGGTCGTCCCGCTGAAGGCCGCGTAGCAGCGGAAGGAATGGCCGTCGACGGTGGCGAGTAATCCGGGGAAGGCGCGGTCGAGGGAGGTGGCGCCGACGATGGTGAGCCACGGTGCGTAGTTGCTGACGGTGCGGCGCCCGGGGCAGTTGTTGTTGGCGCCCGACGCTACGAATATGCCGCGGCGGAGCGCCCCGAAGGCTCCGATGGCGATGGAATCGTCGTAGAACTTGAGCCGGCCGGTTATGGCGATGGAGATGGAGACGACGTCGACGCTGTCGGCGATGGCGGCTTCGAAGCCGGCGAGGATGTGCGACGACAGGCATCTGTTTGCCGGGCAGACCTTGTACACGGCGAGCATGGTAAATAAAGCTTAATCCTCAAACTGGTCCAAAACCAAGCCCGTGAACGATGATGATAATGCGCTGTGCAAAATCAAGCACCTGAACGATGATAATGCGCTGTGCAGGGCGGGTTCAGCTTGTGAGGCTTGACTTAACTTTGCCGTGGTTAGAATTCCTTATTTTTAAATTTTATAGAAAATTTCTGTTAATTTAACTGTATATAGCTATTTTGAGTATTTTTATAAATCTCTGTCATAAGAACAAAGTTTAAACCTAAGAACCTACCACAAGGACCTTCCTGCTTTGCAAGATAAATATTGGGTACTTTCCTGCAGGCAGGATAAATATTGAGCCTCTAAATAATGCATTGAGCTTCCAAGAGATGACTCTATGGAAACCATAAGAGAGTCAAAGAAGCACATACCCAAGGGAATAAGGATCTTAAACGGAATAACGAAAAGACCCACAATGCTTTGTTTGTTTTGATGGGTCTAGATAACGCACAATTGTACCTGTAAATAGCCAGTGGCCCAAATACAAAATGGCTTCTCTGTTGTCATGTATATCGTTTATAAATGTCATGTAATGGTTACGTCGTCGGATTTGCGTTTTTCAGCGGCCAAATCATGGGCCATGGCTGCCGCGAGGGACCCGAGCAGGTTTTCATCATTTGAGGGGGCGCCTATGAAATTCGTTCCCTTGTATTCACAAGGTTAGCATTATTGGCAAGTTGCAGAACCATACATATTTTCTACAGTGCTCGTGAAAATGATTAGTTCGCAGTCTGCACAAGATAGAACAATGGTTAAAGTTGTGGGCTCCGAACGATTCCCATCTTTTCGTACACTGTCTTTTCATATGTTTAAGAAAACTTATAATGAAAACAAATTGGGCAAAAAATGATAAAACGTTAAAATAATCAAAATAGGATTCTACGTCAGAAACCACGGCCAAATGCACTTTTACATTAGTTTTTCAACCAAATTTTTGCATGATTGTTTCTGTGGCAGGGTACATAGTCTTTAACCAAATTTATGCAGGATTGTTTTTGTGTGTGACATGGAGCAGGATAAAATTTACAAGATTTGTAACCTGAAACTATGGGATTAATAGACTCCAGGTGATGGAATGATAGGAGTTGAAAACTTCTATAAACTTACTTGAATATTATACCATTCAGCAATAGAAAACACAAGTCTGATTTAAATCTCAGATCAAAATGAAAGAGAAATCCCTACTATTAAAATTCATGATCTAATTTAAAAGTAATAATAATAACAACAAACTATAAAAAATGGAAACAAACTAAATGAACGTACTGTTAGCAGATGTGGCAGCAGAATATGAAATGAGATGAAAATAAAGAACAGTTGAAAGACAGATAATTGCAGAAAAAATATTATTATGAGCGATGGAAATAACAAGCATCTCTCTTCATCACACGGAGAGAACAAGAATAAACCTCTCTCTCATGCAATGTGGAAGTAACAGGGTTCTCTCTTCATCACATGGAGAGAACAAGAAGAAACCTCTCTGTCATGCAATGCAATGTGAGAATTCTCCCACTCTTGTCTTTCTCATGTTGGTTATGACCGATCCCAGGACAGACTTAAATAGCCACATCTGGGTTACAAAATTAGAAATGTCTAAAAATTAACTAAGATAGAACTTCACAAAAGTCTTATGTTATTTTTAGGAAAAATTCTAAAACCATCGGACCATAGAAATGGAAAGTGTGGAAAGTGTAGTTCATGAATAAGCAACTGCTAATTCATTACTGTGATCTACTGCTTCACAGTTTGCTGTTTCCAACAAGTACCTACGGCTTCACAGTTTGCTGTTTCCAACAAGTACCGCATTTTGACAGAAGTGAGAAAAGACATTTCCAAATGCATCCTTAATAATTTTACAAAATAATAAATAAATTGAATAATTTGATAATTTTTCTCAAAGAACAATATCATGGATTTCAATCTGGATACCATCGAAGATATTCGAAATTCATAGTTAACATCTTTGAAATCCATAATTAACATGATAAATGTTAAATTTAAGGATATATGGTTACACCAAACTATCCCCACAGGCGGTAGTACAAGCCTGTGAAATCATTTTGGTTACAGCATTTTTATCCTATAGGCGTGGACATCACTTGGTGTGACTTGTGGTCAGTGGAGACTTTTCTTTGGCCTTTGCAAAATCGGAATACCCTAAAGAGCAAACAAGTTAAAGAACATGGGAAAAGAGCGGTCAGGGTTCACATCATGCTGTGGTTTTTTGTCGACTTAACTTGTTTTAACTTGTCTGTACTCCTTTGAAAATTTGGAATTGAAGTACTAAAAAAGAGATCCCTTAACTACAATTATTTCTGCTGGTTCGTTTGAATAGGTCTTTCTAGCACATCATTCGAAAAAAGGAAGAATAGAAAAGACAGTCTCAACAAGAGGTTCACTATCATGACATTGAATTATGGGAAAGACGTGAAAAAATGAGAGAGAATTATCTTTGTCCTACTACACTCATATCCTAAAATTATACTTAGAAGATTAGGAGCATAAGATGCATTTTGTGTTTTTTTATACCTCTACAAATTATATTTTACTATCTTTTTGACAATAGCCTCATTGTATTTTTTATTAGTTAATTGTATATTCCTTGGTCATTCTACTAATAGTTGTTAAGGCTTTGCATAGGTGCAACTAAATACATGCTATTTGCGATTGGCATATCATAAGTTCAATTTTAATAGACATGTTGATTTGACACACTGTTATATTTAAATAAAACATTATAAAAGTTTGCATTGGCTATATGTCTTGGAGTTATATATGGTAATCTAGTGATGGGATGCGATATTGCATGTGCTGCGGTATCGCGTACGCGATATCACGTCGGAAGCTGCGATATCGCGTACACGATATCGCAGTCCATCATAAGTTCTATAAATAAGAGGTGGCTCTCCCTTGTTTCTCCATCTAGATCTAGACCTTAGCCAAACTCTTTCAATTTCTCCATTCCAGAGTTAAAATAATTTCCATGTGCCTACAGTAGGAGTCTCAAAGTGAACGGATCTTTATTCGAGCAATTTTGTACCTAAGCACACAATTGTGTACGGCAATAAAGACAAACTTTTGGATAAACCTTGCAGCATATGGACTAAGATAAATAGGACTTTAATTACTATTAAATGTTTAAATGCTTTCTTAAGGACTTAATCTCTCTCA
>MNCI01007115.1:75993-123386 GCA_015680685.1 Gnetum montanum
TTTGGTAATCCCAGTAGCGTTGCATTAGTTTAGGGTGTGAACAACAAGTGGGAATGGATACTGGTGCTAGGATGATTGAAGCTTAGTTAGTTAAAGTTAGTTACTTAGTCTCTTCACCCTTTGCTCTCTTAGCATAGGAGATAAAAACATAAAAGATATAAAAATCACATGCCTCAAGCTTACTTAACCATACAACCATGACAAATACAAGTAAGTTTGGGAGGACAACGATTGATTAACCTTAGGTGTTTCATAAGGCATATAGGCACTTAGTCTGCAGAGTTCAACCGGATCATGCGTGAAAACGCTCGTATTCATATGATTGAGTGTAGGGGTAGCTCGCCACTCATCATCTAGTTTTAATTCTAACCCTTCCTCCCTAAACCATGAGCAGCACATGCACGAAAAGATGTCTACCTAGACATTAATTATTGTAGGAAGCTCCTACAGTTCGGTGGAATGACTAGATCCCTAATTGACTTAAGTTGGCTATAATTAGAGTTACAAGTTACCTCCACCACATTTTCTACAACCTCACTCTTTTGGATTTTATAGATTCTTTTTTTTTTAATCCATGACACAATGCTACTCACTTTAAATCTAACTTCAGGTTTATACAGCAACATTTTTACCACTAAGTTTAACACTTCATTGTTTATGTTGTAACATTGAAAAACTATTCTACCATAACTCGTGTCAAGATCCCTAGGTCTATGTCAAAAGAGACTATTAAAAGATCTCATCTATTCTGATTTGTGGAATTGGTTCACTGAGGCCATTAAATTGATTAAAATTAGAAACATTTAGGTGTTAGTTTAATGGTAGAGTCTGGTTTTAGGTTTGATTTTAACTTTTATAATTTTTATGAAGCATACCGTATGCAACTGAAAATGCTAGGTTCAATGTTCAATACCACTAGCACCACTGTTAACCTGATGGTAATTGTTCCCTGCAAATAAAACAGTGATCACCATTGAATCTTTTGAGAAACACTTTCGACAGAGAACTAAGTAAACCTTACATGTTGTACCAAAAATAATTATTTCAGATATGAAAAATACCTGGCATGTTGTACCAAAGATAATTATTCCGGATAGATATGAAAAATTTTCACTGAAAGGTTTTAAGTGGCACCCTGTGACCTTACCAGTAGCAGAATCTAAGTGGCACACAGTAACCTTCATGCGTACTGAACATAATTATTTTGAAAATTTAAGTGGCACCCTGGCCGTGAGCTCTGCGACGAAGCCGTGGAAAGCACACTTGTATGGGAATGAGATTTTCGATAAATTGGAGAGCAAAGCGTTGCCAGTCATCCACTGTGGAGTGACGCTGGGACGCTCCGTCGGCTCCGTGTTGACAATGTACGTGGAGGTGGTCGATTGCTGCTGAGATTGAGCCGGTTGCAATTGCAATATCAAAATCAAATGCATCGACAGCAGAAGAAGACGAAGATGAAGATTCATGGCTGATTTTGAGAGTAATACGCTAATTCCAATTAGAGTTGCAGTTTTAGTTTTAGCCATGATTCTGCCCTCCATTGCTTACTCTTGGTGTACTGTATATATACGTAAAACTCAGGCTCTGTTTGAATGTGCAGCCATCTGAAAAGGTGAACGAAAGAGAGTGGAAAATAAAAGCTTATCCAGTAGACATACTGGACCAAAACCAGAGCTTGAAAGCGCGTAGTCGATGATGGTGCGCTGTGAGGACTGCTTTTGCTTGTGAGGCTTGACTCAGCCCTGTCCTCGGGCATTTGGCTTTCTTCTTCTTCTTTGGATTGGATTTGACAAGTCTTCCAAAAAAAAAATTTTTATCAGAGATTTGTTTCTTCCGGTGGGAATATTTTTATTTTTAATTGAATTTATTGTAAGGTATTTATTTATCTATGACTTGGGCTTGAGATTAGGCATAGCCATCCATAGGAAAGAGGTTAGGTTTTTTCATTTAATGAATAAGCATTAAGCTTCTAAGGTATGATCTTTTTTTAGAATAAGGTTAAATATATCTCCAAAAAAATGTTACAGATTTATTAAAATTTCTTATTGAGTCAATAGTTTTATTTTAAATTAAAAATTAAATAATAGAGTTTGAGTTTTTCAATTTATATTTTAGAACTCTTATCATTTGGAGTGATGGCAATTAGCAAGGTATTTTTTTCTTAATAGTAAAACTCGAGTTTCAACTTGGACACAACTACGAAAAAGAGATTACACTTTCACTCATCTACCGGATGAGCATTAAACCTTTGGGTGATGACTCTTTACCACAGTACCTATATTAATTTGATGAATGAGCATTAAACCTCTTGCTGATTACCCTTTTCAAGAACGAGATTAGACTTACACTTGTTTAGTGAATGAGTATTAATCCTCTACATGACCCTTTTTTAGAGTGAGGTTAGACCTGTTTATATGGCAGATGGTCATTAAACATTCAACAATGACTTTTTTTCTTCAAAGTTTAGAATTTTAAGTATACATCCATGTCCATAGGATAAAGGAAGGGATAAAGGGATAGTAAGGTGTTTCTTTCATATGTCATTCAATCATGAACTTTTCAATAATTTTTTTTCAAAAGTTCAAAATTTTAGCTACATATACAAATCCAAAGGATAAAGGAAGGGGTCATTATTGGGAGTGATGGTAAGGTGCTTGTTTTTCATGTCATAAGACTCAAGTTTAAGCTTAAGTGCAACCACTCAAAAATAGGTTAGAGTTTTGCTCATCTATAGACCTTCATACCATGCCAAAATATGGATTGAGCCTTGAGATTATGGCTTTTTGGAACCAAAGAAACACATGCCTAAAGGGATAAAGATCTTAGAAATCAACAATCAAAGGACCCAAAATTTATGGGTTTCGACAATGAATAGTGTTATCTAAAATGAACTGTGGTCCAAATCTCTATAACTAAAACACAAATGGCTTCATTTCTTTAATTTGAAAATGTGTTTCAAAGGAACCAAGTCATGGTAAAGCAACTGTATGGTTTGTATATTCCATCAGCCAAGTTATTTTCATGATTTGCAGCAGCCTTGGTGGAATTCGTTTTCGCTGCATTGGCAAGTTGTAGAAATTATGATAAGTTGAATGGTGTAGTGAAAATAATTATTCCACAAACCATTAGACCATAGCATAATATTGTAGAATAAAGTGCAACTCTATAACCTATTTTGACAATAATTATTTTGCAACCATTATAACATCATATACGTATATAAAGTTATGTGAACTTTGAAGATTTCCATTTTCTAGGGGACATTTCCTTTATAAAAGAAGAAATGAACACAATGGAAACTTCTTTAAGAAAAGGAGAAATGAATGTTTTATATAATTTTTGATATGAAAATATAATAAGAGAAAATATTATGCATGCATTTTAATATCGTGATATCATCACACATTTACACACAAAATAATGAATATCCTAGATCTTAAATTTAAAGATATACAAGAATCATTATGGGGTACTTGTGTTCCAATTTTAGTTACATGATTTCATGATAGCCTAGGCATTCACATTAATTGTATTTTATTGTGCTTTTTGGTTGCTTGGAAAATTTCCTTCTCCTTTGGAAATTTGGCACACTTATTCTAATGGAATTATCTTTTTTGATTGGTTAGACTTTGACCACCATGAAATGACTTTTAAAAAAGGGGAAAAAGAGCTACTTTACTACTTTTAAAAAAGCATGGGGAAAAGATACTTTACTAGTACTTGGAGTAGAAGGATTTTATTAGAAGCATATCTTTCCATGTCCATTAGAGAGAGGAGAAGTACAAGGCACATTTTAGGTTTGTCTCTTCATCTTTGTATGCTATACATGGAATTATCCTCTTTTTTTCTAGAAGTAGAGCTCAATGTTTTCTTGACCCGATTCTCATTTCTCGAACATATGCCTACTACAAATCTCATTCTTTAATTTGTTAGTTTAGTGGTATTAGTTTTTGGTTTGGTAAGCCTAGGGCATAGGTTCGATTCCACTAAGAAACACTATGTTATAATAAGAATTCTATAATAAATTCTTAGGAGGAAAGGTGTTGGAACCCCAAAAGAATTGTAATATAGTACAATTAGAACTTTTTAACTCAACATTGTCCACCATAAGTGAACCTATGACATAGAGCTTTCAAATCAAGAGTCTTAACACTAGGCTAATAGCTCATTGTTGTAAAGAAGGGATTCTGAAATTAGTTAGATAGATCCAAGGGATCATGGTGGACATAAGCAAAAAATTCCAATTTCAGTTATTCCTATAACATTGGTAGAGTAGCTCCTACCCCTAGGTAACTCTACTAGTAGGTGTTGTTGATTTACATATTTCCAACTAGTGTTCTGCTTCCAACAAGCAACACATGCATGAGAAGATACTTTCCCTAGATGTTAATTGTCACTATAGGGAGCTTATGTCATACCATTCAATGTAGCTTTATATGTTACTACTATTATCAATTTAAGTGATAAAAGACTAATAGGTAACCATGATGTATTAACTTAGTGGTATGGGTCTTGGCCTAGTAACCCTAGGTCATTGGTTTGATTTTACTAAGTAACATTGAGTTACAAACTTCTATAAATCTTGGGGTGTATCTATGTTTCACTTATTTTAGGTTTCAATAGCCCTCATAAAAGACTAATAGGTAAGCCCAATTACAATCACAAAGTCAATACCTTTACCTATTTTTCTTCTTTCTTCATCATCCAACATCTCCCTTGCCTCTACCACATCCTCTATAGTCTCCACTACCCTCAACTAGAAGCCTCATGCATTGACCTTCATCACCACCATACCATCATTACTAAGCTTATACTTAATTTTTGTTACTATATTTTATGACATGATATTCAAAAACTCTCCCAGAGTAACTTACATGTTAAGAAGATTCCTTTGCTTATGTTAAAAAGACAAGATTAAATGGTCCCATATATTATGATGCATAGATGGGTTTACCATTGCTGAAGTAGCCTATCAAAATTAGTGAAATATAAATGGAAGAAAAGAAACTTTATTTATTTTGACTTCATTTCTAGGTAATTGCCATTAAAAATGTTTCACAAAACTATGCAATTACTATTCAATATTTTTTATTTTTACTAGCATTTTATATTTTCTTATCTAACAATCACTAGCATTAAAAAATGTTTACAATGTGATGAGTAGTGGAGAATCCAACACCCAACCATACAAGATATGAGTGTTCGCGTGCAATCCCAGTTGAACTCTACAAATAAGACAATGTGATTATATCAACAATTAGTTAGCATTTGTGATTATTGTCTTCCCACATGAGTTAGTAAAATTAGTATGTATGGTCTAAATCATAATGAGGTATATGACATTGATTTTGTATTGGCCATTAAGCTCCTAGTAAACATAAAGTGAAAGTAAGAGTTTCTAAATCTAAGTAACAACAAAACAAATCTAACTAGCCTATGTGGTGAGTACCCAATCCTAATCTTCCAGTCAGACCTTGGACTTTGTGCAACTACTACTGGGATTACCAAGTACTACACTACTGGGTGTACTAAGTCATAGTACTACTAGGTTATGAAGTAGTTACACTTACATGCTCAAGATCAATTGTACTCATTCTGCTTAATGACATTAAAAGTAAATTGCAAGTAATCATAAACATTAAGAATGAAAACTATAAATAGTAAACAAATAAAAATAGAAATAAAACTAAGTGTTGCTGTAATGATGTAGAGTAATCTTGATATTTATTGTTTGTAATGCAATGCATCTAAGTACATCACACTCGAATAAATATTTCATTCAATTACAAAACATCACACTACAGGTACACATTGCTAAGTACTGAATTCAAGAAAACAAATTGAAAGTGTTCTATTACTAAGCTATCAAATCTACTGCAGATTTGTGTGTCCAAGTGTTGCTTATATAGGCTAGCATGCACCCCGTGATATAGTTTATATGATAATGTATGATGAGATACAATAACGTATCTACAACATTGTAGATATGATATCGTAACTACAATATTGTTAGTTCAAAATTTTTGGATTTATCATACCCCCATGATTGATTGAAAACTTATCTTTGAGTTAAAACAAAATGAGGATGGAATTCCTTAAAAAATTGGAAGGTAGATGTACATGACACTAACTTCTATATACATGACTTTCTAGTGCTGCAGTGGAGTTTACAAAAATGAATACATGACATATCAATTTTGACAAAGAATGAAAAGCAAAATCTAGCAAAGTTGAATGTAGCCTTATGTTGTTCCAAGTGGAGGTGGTTCTTCCATAGGTTTCTTCCCCTTGTTGTTAGGCTTTTTAAATTCATTCTTCTTTAGGAGCACTTGCAACTTCTCTTCATCCATTCTTTGATCATGGACCAGCCATGCTAATGAACCAATGTTGGATGGATTTAACACATTCCATAGACATGGTAGTTGCAGAAACATCTGATTGGCTTTAGCGTACCATGTCACAAAATATCATCTCTTTTCTTCAAAAGCTTTAGCCTTTTCTTTGAGTTCATGATAGTACATTAATCTTCTAGATAGATTTACTACTACATCCTTTTAACCTTGGTAGCCAATCTTAGCTGCTTCTAGTTTTGAGCTAAATTTCTATAGAGCATCTTTTCTATTTGCAAACTCCTTCTTATATAAAGCATAAGTCATTACCACTTGTTGTTCTCAAATTAGCATATCAAAGATTTTTTAAGGCCATAAATTCTTTTAAGTCTTCTATCTGTAGGTCTTTATTTTTCACTTTTGCATAATAGGTCTAGGGCATGCTATCCAAGATGGGTTGCCACTTAGGGTTTCATGTTGCAATTGAACTAATTTTGGCCTTTACCATCTAGATCTCTTTATCATTTATCTATTTATACATACCCATTTGGTCTTAGAAGTGTTCTTTAAGCCTTTCATGTTTTTTAACCTCATTTTTCTATGCATTGATTTTGATAGCTGATTTTTGTCTAATGGTGCATACCTCCTCCATACAGAGGTTCTATTTTCTCTTATGAGGTAGCTTATATTTTGGTTGACCCTTATCAATTACTCTCTCAACTAATGGATACTTTCTTCTAGAGTGTTTTTCTACTTTTCTACTATGTTAAAACTCATGTTGTTTGCAACAAATTGTTTATTTTCTTCTTGTAAGGAATCAGGTGCTTTGGCATGGGCATATGATTAAACATCAACTACTAAATCATTCCATACTACCTTTTTTTCTCATCCACTATATATTTATTATTATTAAGGAGGAAATTGATTTCCTCAATTTTGAATTGTGCTATTTGATTTAGTGCTATGAACTAAGTTAGATCTCTTTTGTTTGCTCTCAGGGCTACAAGCTTTTCTTGTAATTTGTGAAGCTCATTCTTAGCATGTTCTTCCCTAGTTTTGACCATGATTAATTTACCTTTGATGATAATCAATTCAAACTATGTTGCAATGATATCACTTGGAATATCAAATAGATTTATCATAACTTGTGTTATCTACAACACATCTTCATGTTTTGTAGGAGTTATAGAGGTACTAGCTAGCATTTGAGCATCTTTGGCTCTAGAAATATTAGTTGGTGGCACAATAGGTACATCAAAATATTCTTTAATATAATTTGTGATCACTTCTATGGCTCGCACTACATCATGGTGCTGCATGATCACAACTGTGGCTCCTTCTCCCAATTCAAGCACCACTTGGAAGATGTAGCATTCCCAGAAATATATTGTGACCACTAGGCCTCTTCTCCTAATTGCAATAATATCTATCCATTAGCAGGATTACTTGAAATGATTGGCCTAATTGCATCATCAATAATTTTGAATAAATTGGCCTCTTCTGCACTTCCCTAGCTAATAGTTTCTACAATTTGCTACAGATGACTCATTAAAGATTAATAATCTTGTAACAGCTATGATGGAACTTGTGGTTGCTACTATCATTGTCCTGTGGGTTGGGTAGTCTCTTCAATGCCTAGTTTTTCTTCTAATTGGTCCTTTTTGGAAGTCACTAGCTTGAGCATTTTGGCATAGGAAGCATTTTGTGCCTTTCTCAATGCATCATTTGTATACCCTTGGATACTAGCCTATTTACGTAACTTCTACATAAGGTAAGGGAATGGAAGTGTTAACTTCCTTGCCTTACTTTCTTCAAATCACCTTTGGATTTCTATGAAGTAGAGATGAGTGATGTTTGCATTGAATTTTCCTATTAATATTGCACTCCCTCTACCCACATATGTAGAGATTCTATTCATTATTTTGGTAGGAAATAGGTGATAAGTGTCAATTTTGAAATATATCTTTTCTTCTACACTTAATTTGTTGTATTCTTTATCTTCCTTGCCATACACCTACTATAATCACAACTTCTTGGCATTTTTGGTAGATCTGGTTGATATCTGTGCCACCTTTACTCCTTGATTAGGCACATTCAATACCTCTACAATTTCCTTAACTGAGTAAGACATTGAGATTCCTTCAATTTTGACTATTGCATCAACTTCACGATTTTGCCAAAATTGGAGTGTTTCTCCTAGATACCATTCTCCATTACTTGTCAAAGTAGACCACAAAGGAGATGACTAAATTTGGGACTTAACAATGTTTGGAGAGAATTCCAAAAATGGACCAAAGTTAGGTTCCACAATTACTATTGACATGATGGAGTTTTTCTAAGTAGCCTAAAGACATACAGGTGACAGTGTAACTTCTTTTCCCTAGATAGGCATTGCTAGAACATCCACTTCTACTTGAGTAGATTAATCTATGGCAGGATTTTGTTGATGAATGCTAAAAGATTATCTTTCTTTCTCTCCTTGTTCTACTTGTGGATTTCGCTTGCTCGCTTGTCCTTTTTCACAGTCCCATGGTCTCTTGCTTACTAGTCATGGAGGTTCTCCTTGTGCTCCTCTTTTTGGAGCCATCTATAATCAATCAAGGGTTTGGAATTACTAGAATATTCTCATAAATGAGCAACAATTTGATACCTTACTCATACCCTTAGTTATATCAAGTTCTTAGTTTATTATGATTGTAGAGTTAAAATATTTTTCAATAACAACCCCATTAGTACTTTCAATGAATGGTATGGTCAATGAGAAGTCTTCTTAAAGTTTTTTTGGCCTTAACATGTGTGGTTTACTTTAAAAATTCTTAATATGTTTCATTAAACTTACCCTTATAATACCTTCTAGTTGTTAGCAATTTTGAAATAATCAACTCAAAAATTTTCCTTACTAGCACCCCCCACAACTAAGGTGAGCACTTCAAGATCATGTAGATTTGAAAATTATGTGAATTGAGGCAATAATTAGCAAGTTATGGGCACTAGAAGTTGGAGTGTCAAAGCTCTTAGTTGCAAAGAAAAATTGGCAAACTCCCTTCTTATGAAATTTAGAAATGTAAAATTTTTTCTAACTTCCCTACACTATATATAGTATTTATGCATGTGATATCGTAAATGCAACATAGTAGGTGCTTGCAATATCATAAATGTGATATCACCATAGAAAAATCAAATTTTTTGAATATTTTTCTTGGAAGAAATTAAGTCCCATAAGATAACTAGAAGATATGCATCATCTTAAAAGGGTCTTGATATGGAGATAATGTTGTAGTTGTGAAAAATGAGCATTAAAAGTCTATGATTAAGGAATATTAGGCGATGAAAGTATATAAGGTATTGATGGAATGGATGAGAAAGAAAAAATTGTTATGCTATTAGAATAGATAGATATTGTAAGTGATATGGGAAGTATTTATTGTTATTTATTGAAATTGAAAGGCTTAAGATAATGTGGAATCACTTGGTAGGTATAAGATACAAAAACTATAAAAGTAGGACCCATCCCTTAATTCCCTTGTATAAGCACACTTAAAAGTATCCTTAGGCACTTAAGGAGTTGAATGTAATGCATACCTATTTAGCAAAACACACATGTTAGTATCACCAAATTAGAAAAATGACTTTATGTTACTCAAAATCATAAGTTATGATTATTCAAATAGTGAGATGAAATGGATTTAGAAAGGATTGCAGAAATCGGGACAATGTGTCTTACCATAGGCATAATAAATTTTTATGTTTTATTAGTGGTTAAGGTAATCATTAGCCTATATGTCTAAGATTCAAACCAAGTTCAAATGACATTCTAGTGACATCGCATCGTTTCATCTCTTGGGGTCACAATTGTAAGACCATCAATGTTACAAGGAGTATTGTCACTTAGAATATTATCCAAGGGAGGAGTTTATTCATGGTACTTTATTTTTATTTTACATTTCTAAGAAGTTGTCCACCTTCAAGCATGAGTAACATGTCTTTTTAGTGGGACCCCTAGAAACTTATTCTATGCTCTTTTATTTGTTAACTATGTCAACCTTTTAAGGTAGCACTTATTTTACTCTTAATCCCATTTTTCGTTAGATCTACAAGGATATAATATGACCTTAGTAACATGATAGAACTTACAATAATAGTCCAAAAAGAATCAACAAGTCCCCTTGATGTCACATCTTTTTCATTCCATGTGGTTCTTCACTTTTCTATCCAAGCATAATGATCACAAGTTTATTCTTAATTTGATGATGGAAAGAATATCATTATGATCATGGTAAGAACCTCTTATTATTGGAATGGGTGGATGGATGATGTGGGCACATTGTGCAAATAATTAGTCTCTTATGACTTGAATTCATAGAGAAATTTTCACCTTATTAGGCTACATCTTGCCTTTATTTAATTATGTTTTATTAATGATAAAGAATTATTTACAAAGGATTTGAAACAAAGTATAAAAGAAATGGAAAATATGGTAAAAATTATGAAAAATTGTAAAGAATGAAAAATATTAAAGAATTAAATTTTTTTTAGAGAATGTGAAAAAATTAAAGAAATGAGAAAGTATAAAAGAATGAGGAAAATGTAAAAGAATGTGAAAAATGAAAAGAAAATGAAAAAGTAGTTAATTAATTCTGAGGTCATGATAGGGTGTCTTCCCATGACTAAAATCTTAGGCAAGTGTTTAGAAAATGCTTTCTAGATCTCTTGGATCATGCACTTTGGATGGTTCTCTTAGCATTTTAAGATTTTTAACTCTATTACGATTATCCAATGTGATCTTTATGGTAATTGAGTTTTGATCATCTAAGTTATTATTTTCCTTTCCTACTATTATGTGTTCATGAGTTAATATTTTCATTTCCAAGTCCTTAGTTGGAGCCATTTTCTTTTGATAGGAATTAGTAAGTGGTTCATGTGTATTCATGCATATGTTTGATAAATCAAGGTTCTTAGTCAGTGACCGCCATGTGTCTTTTGGTTTTGTGACTTTTGCTCTTATTTCTCTACACATTTGTATTTCATTATTACTATGGATTGGTATGATGTCCATGTTAGTACTTTGAATGTTCTATCCACTATTGCACCCTTCTCGTTTAGTAGTTATGCATGGAATTCTTTATGTATGGATGGCTCCATGTTTTTCATCTTTCAAAATCTCCACAGATATATCTCTCATATTTTCCTTACCAGTATCCTTTACATCAATCATCAAGAAGTCTATTGGGTGGGACCACCTATTGAAAGTTATCACTATGTCATCAATCTATTTCAAAGGGATGGCAACAAATTGATCTGAAAGCTCTAACCTAATGTCACATTCCTTAAATGATGGTAGGTTCCATGTTTGATATGTGTCTTAGGAGATTAAATTGGCTTCAGAACTTGAGCCTAGTAGAGCTTTACATGATAGATTCCTAACTATCCATAGATAGATTAAAGGAACTCCTTGGTTAATTTTCTTTTGTGGAAGAGGCCTTGCCTTAATCCAATCGGTAACAATTGTAGTGAGCATGAAAATCTATATTTTTAGACTCAATGATGATGGAATATTATCAAGAGTGAGAAGATCTATTTTAGGAGAATATGATCTTGATAAAGCTCTTATTTTGCCAACCTTCTCTGGACTCATCCTAAAGAAAGGAAATTTCCTCATTTAGCCCTTAGCATTGCTAGTGAGATCTTCTATTTGTACATTTACTACCCTTACAACCTTCTTTTGCTACTATTGTGATGAAACTTCACCTTGCATTGTGGGTGGTGGCACTGGTGGCAAGGGATTTGGACTGGGATTTGAGAGATTAGCTACTTGTGGGTGCATATGCAAGTTTGGATTAGTACTTGGTGGTGTAGTTGGTAGTATTCTGATGGGTGATATTGTGGATTTTGAATAGTGATGTTCATTGGTGAGATTAGATGCTAGACATAGTATCCATAAAGATCAGGTTATCAATATGGGTATTGGTGGTGCTACCACTACTGATGATAGTGCTTTTGCAACTATGACAAGGATCCACTAGGATAGTACATTGGTTGAGGTTGTCATCTATAGTTACCTTGAGGATAAGGTAACCATTTGGGCATCTTATTTTGGACAAATTGTGGGTTAAGTACATATGCCCTAGTNGACACCAACTTCACAAATGATGAAGGTTGCACCATGTGCCAATATGAACATCCTAAAGGATGTTTTCAAGTCATGGTANTGGAGTACCTAGCTATTGAAGAAACTTTGCCCTTTTGTTTAAGTTCCTTCTTCTTCTTTTTATCTCTACCTCTATTGAGTGCTTGTTCTACTTCATCCTCCATAATCTTTAGTGCTATTGTACATTTCTCATCTACTAAATCCCACATTTTTGCTACCTATGTTGCTACATCAACAAAAGATTTCTAAATTAGTAGCATCTCTTTCCTAATGACTTGATCCAAGGTTTCTTCCTCTTAGGTATCACATACCTATCCATATTTTTTCTAGATTGATGGATCTCAATTATATTCTTTAGTTGATTCCCTTTCTCTAAGTCCTTCTTCTTCTTTTGCCACTTGATTAATGAGTCTTTGAATCTAATGGATGGTTAATTATGATAGTTTTCATTAGGCATAAGCCCTAAGGGTCTCTTTTCTTTTCTTCTCAGCCCATCTATGATATGTCTTAGCTATTCCTTTGATGAGAATCCATGGCATGGGCATCTATGTAATAGTGAGTAATATCTACCCATTACTGCATCAAGGGTCTCATGAGTTTCTTCTTTCCAATTCTAGATTTGCTTTCTTAGGTTTGACACTCATAACTATGTCTAATATTTGTCATTAAAAATTTCAATCATTATACTCTAGCATCTAATGGATTCAGGTTTTAGTGACTTGTACTAGCTTTCTGCTTCCTTTACAAGTGTTCTAAGAAATAACTTCAATTTCTACTAATCACTTTCTATGTTTTGAAGGACATAGGCATCATGGAATGCTTAAAGTTGATGCTAAGGATCAATGTTGTAACCTCTTTCAAATTTAGCCATGTTATTCATATCTAGCCATTTAATTTAGCTATCTTGCACATGTCTGGTTGGTATGTAGACTGCTTCCTAAATGTTGATCATGTTCTAGGTTTCCATAAGGAGTTCATCATCATGATTGGGTTCATAGGCTCTATGATAGTGGTGATCCCTTCTATGCTCGTGCCTTTCTTGATCCTCTCTTCTCTCTCTATGTCTCCTTCTTTCATACTCCTCATCTTCTAAAGTAGAATACCTTAAGTATCAATCATGATGATCATGAGCTCTTCTCTTTTTCCTATCAACATCTTGGTACTTGTATTGTCTCCTATCATAGTCCTCTAATGATCATGTGAAGTGGAGGAGGTAGTAGGAGAATGATGTCATCTAGTTCTCCTTTCATGACTCTTGTGAATTTCCTTGTAGGACTTAGTAGGATCCCACTTGTATTTTGAGTTAGTAACCTCCCCATTATGTGGCTCTACCAAAGTAGAGTGAATTTGGACTTTTGATAGATTCTTCTAATTTGATGATAGGTGTCTTTGATGGCTTCTCATAGTTCTGGTGGAGTTGTTCTGAAATGAATTGATCAGCATCAAGCTCTTCTATCACAACAGATGTGCTGGTTTACTTCCCTTTGGTATGAGCATGTTTAATTTCTATATTAGCATCTTTATTTATTTGCTTCCTTGTAGGTTTGTAGGATTTGGTCATCTTTTGAGTCACATGATACCCTTCTTGAATATGGTCCAAGTCCATTCCTCTTAGGGTAGTTTTTAGCATGTTTAGTGTTACATGTTTAGGAGGTAGGGCTATGTTGCCTTCCATATCTCTCCACCTCATTTGTTTGTGTTGATGGAATATGAACATGAATTCTATATGGTATGGATCAATATGAGCATAAGTAATATGTGTCTACATTGGCATTCTATTACTACTCCTTCTTGTGTCTTTGGTAGATGATGACTGATTATTATGTGAAGCCAAGTGTGCTTATATTAAGGTTGTGAAAATTAGAGTTAGGTTTTGATACAATAAAATTTGGAAAATTAATTACTTACTATAACATTGAATTATCCCTAGCAATGACACCAATGATGAGTGATGGAGTATCCAACACCCAACCATATAAGATATGAGTGTTTATGCTCAATCTCGGTTGAACTTCATAGATAAGGCAATGTGATTATATCAGTAATTAGTTAGTGTTCATGATCTTTGTCTTCCTACGTGAGCTAGTAAAATTAATGCATATGGTTTAACTCACAATGAGGTATATGATATTAATGTTGTATTGGCCATTAAGCTCCTAGTAAACATAAAGTGAAAGTAAGGGTTTCTAAATCTAAATAATAAAAAAACAAATCTAACTAGCCTATGCAATGAGTAGCTAGTCCTAATCTTTCAATCACACCTTGGACTTTGTGTAACTATTATTGGGATTACCAAGTACTACACTACTGGGAATACCAAGTGATAGTACTATTGGATTATCAAGTAGTTACACTTATGAGCTCAAGATCAGTCGTACTTATTCTACTTAATGACATTAAAAATAAATTGTAAGTAATTGTAACCATTAACTATGAAAACAATAAAAAATAAACTAATTAAAAATAGAAATAAAACTAAGTGTTGTGACAATGATGTAGAGTAATCTTAATCTTTATTTCTACCCATGCAATGTGTCCAAGTAGATAACACTAATAAAGATTTTGTTCAATTGCAAAACATCACACTATAGGCACATAATGCTAACTATTAAATTCAAGAAAATAAATTGAAAGAGTTTTGTTACTAAGCTATCAAATCTACTATGGATCTATGTTCCAAAGTGTTGCTTATATAGGCTAGCATGCACCTTGTGATATCATTTATATTATAACGTATGGTGAGATATGATAATATATTTACAACATTGTAGATATGATATTGTAACTACGATATTGTTGGCTCAAAATTTTTGGATTTATGATAATGCATCAATTTCAGTGCCATTAAAAATATTTTTGATCACATGATAAGTTTTTTAAGCTAATAATTATATTTTAAAGTTATTCATTGAACAATAATAATGCCTTTCTATTCAACAATGGTGGGAAGATGGAATATTGGTTTCAAATTATAAAAAGGTAGAAACTCTCAGACATGCAACTTGTTAAATCAATAAATTTATAAAATATATATTATTTTACTTTAAAAATATTGAGGAAAGAAAAAGTCATCCCAATCAACTTTGATGGACTAGTATATCAATGATGAGCAACGAGAAGTTCGTACACCCAACCATATGAATCACTAGCATTGACTACACAATTTGGTCAAATTCCATAGACTTTAGCTCTCTAAGTACACTAGGTCTATGAAGTGAATCTAAAGGACATGATTGTTATCTTATCAATTTCACTTGTGAAGTGTAAGTGTATGACTAAGTGTAAGTGAGGCATATGATTTTTATTATTTTATATTTATCATTTAAATTTCCTAAGTACCAGAAAATAAAGTAATTAAATATTTAACTAATCTTTTAACTAATCTAATAACTAACAAATACCTTAACTAATTCTAACATAAGAATCCATTTCCATTTACCGTATACATCATAAACCACATTCTAATGTTACTTAGTTACCAAGCATTAAGTGCTACTATGATTACCAAATGTTAATGTATGCTTGAAATGATCATACTTATGTGCTTTAATTAATTACTATTTAATTAATTGATTCAATGAATTAACATAAATTTCTCAAATAGAAAATGCATTAACTAAACATTAAGCTAATTCCAAATGTTGTAAGATTTGTGAAGAAAGCTCATCCTTATTACTAGTCATATTGAGGTGCTTAAGTACATAAGTGTTTGAATAAAGATCCATACTGTTCTCACTCCTACTATAGGCACTTAGAAAATATTCTAGTTGTCCAATGAACAAAATGTAAGATCTCTGCTAGGATACTAATGAATTGATTATCATAAATGCAACTGGTAAGTGCATATTTATAGGCAAAGATACACACTATAGTGATGGGGTCACATCAACACATCAAACCACATGTTGACCCAATCGTGTCGATAGGATTGCATCAATAAAATCATGTTGACACAACCCAAGGAAGATGCTTCATCATACCCCCACAATTGAATGAAAACTCGTCCTTGAGTGAAAAAAAGGAGGAACAAGTTCTTTACAAAATTTTGGGAAGCTATGGGATTATTAACTAACTAACTGACACACAATTGACTCAACAAATACCAAGTGCCCAAGTGTACAAATTTACAATCATTACAAAAATTTGATGTTCAAGACAAAAAAATTGAATACCATTACAAAAATTGATAACAAAACTCCTCTAGTGGCTTAAATATGAGAAGAAAATCATATGGTCTCTGGTAATGAATATTTTTGAGGTTTTGAAGGATCTTTTCCTACCTTTGGTGCACATAGCTATTGTGGTTGAGCTTGTGGTTATGGTTGTCTAGTTGTAGTTAGAACTTCTTGCAAAAGATGGAAAGCATCTAGTAATGTGTTCATCTTCTCCTCCTTACTCTTGGGATCATACATAGTCTACGCAACATCACCAATGTGGGCTCATATGAAAACATCCCAAGGATAGGGCATTGTAGGGAATAACTCCTTAACATTGAGAAACCAAGTAGTGAATTGTTTACATTCAATGTTGAATGCCTTGAGTGCATTTTGTAGCTCCTGGTAGTCATTCATTCTTTGGCCAAGTTCTCTACTATTAATCTTTGATCAGTGAACTTTGCCTTGGAAACCTTGAGTTTTTCATTTTCTATTTTAAGCTTCTACTTGGTCTCTTGATGGTGCTTGAACTCTACCTTGTATAAAAGGTACAAGTTGGCCACCTATTTCTCTAGTTTTAACCTTAGCCTTCTAGCAGTCAACATTGCTAGGTTGGAGTAATGGAGGTTGGAAAGCTGCATGTACTCCATCATTTCCTCAATCTATAGCTTCTTGAGGTAGATTTGAGCCTTGTTGTATTCATTCAGTCTATCAAATATGGGTTGCCAAACATCACCTTCCTACTAAAGTTGTTGAAGGCCTCATTCACCTTTGCCTTTTTTAGTTAGATGTATTTCTCATTAATTTCCTTCTACAATCCAACCTAGTCCCTATAATGGTTCTTGACACTTTCAAATTTGAGAGCCTTGTTTTTCCATGCAACAATTCAATGGTAGACTTCTAGTGAAGGGCATGCACCTCCTCCATCGAGAGATTTTGATTCTTTTTAGCCAATGTCATTAATTTAGTATTCACTATGGCAAGCTACTCCTATCATTTTCAAATGAATTCAGCCATTTGATCTTTCTACATCTTGATATTTTATAGGTGATGCTTCTCTTGGGTCAACTTGATGTTCTCTTGGCTATCCTTTGACAAGTCCTTTTGAATGTTGTATGCAATGGCATCTATAAGGGCTTGATTGAAGATCACCAACTCCTTTGCATACTCATCCTCTTTATGTTTTGCCTAAAGTTGTTGGAAAACTTCATCTTGGACTATGTTCTAGATGAGTACTATGGGATTAATGAGGTGGGCTCTAAGTTTCACAACTTCCATAGTCAAGCTTTGAATTTTAGCCTAGGCTATTTCAAGTTGGGCATTAGTAATGAGAACTTTGACCTTAGCCTCAAGTAGTGTTAATTGGTTTTCTGAAATGGTTTCCAGGATATTAAAGATATCCAAAATATGTTGCCTAGTTCCTACTAGTCAGTCTAGTAACTCTTCATCCTGGGTTGCATTGAATCTTCCACTTCTAGCTTCTGCAAACACTTGCACATCTCTAAGTTTAGAAACATCTAGTACAGATGTTGAAGGAACATTGCATGCATTAGCTACTCTATCAACAAAAATTTCCTAGCCTTGGTGCTACATCAACAATTGCCCCTTTGCCCTCCTCCAAGCACATTAAGAAGGTAGTAGCATTCCTAGAGATTTTTGGAAATTTCTACTATTAAGAGAGAGATACAATTACCTCTTACATGCTAGGATTCAATATTTTGGGCACTTTCATCCTTTGAGTAGAAAACATTAGCATCTAACCCTTCTTCTTGCTTATTGATCTTATCACCTCATTGAGATGACTCAATGCTAGCCTGTAGACTGAGGGTTTACCACCACTCAGTCTTATTTGCTAGTATTGTAGGATTTTCTCATGGAGTTTACACATGCATTCAATGGTAACATAGGAATTTGGCATTATGTTTTCATGAGTGGGTGGTGGTGGTATTTGCTCCTCTTCTATCATCTTGGTAGGTAATTTTTCTTTCATCATTTTCACCTAAGAGGTAGAAGAAGCATGTCTAATAATATCATTGGAATAACAGGCTATTCCTCCCATTTTGCATAATTTCCAAATGAGGCATGGAAAGGAGAGTTCCTTCCTCCCTCATTCATTTTCTTTAAAAAATTTCTCCATCTTAAGATAGATTAGCTAAGGGGTGTTGACCACAAATTTTTCACTTAGAGCAACGCATGCATGGGCAAAGAAGGTTGTTACCTTACTAGGGCTCATTGTCAAATTGAGGTGGTAGGCTACCATCTTAAAGTATGCATGCTCTGCCATTGCAAGTGCACCACACTCCTTACGGTGAACACCATAGCACTACTAGACCCACTCCTTCTTGACCTCTAAGTTTGCTTTTGTTGAAATCTCTGCTAAGATTGCCCCAATTTCTAGCAATCCAAGGATTTCAAAAATAACCTTCACCAAGTAGGACACAAAAATGTTCCTGATTTTTACTATGGTATCACTCTACTTATTATTCTAAAAGAGGTATGTTTCTTCCATGTATCATTCTTTGCTAGAAGTGAGAATGGCCCACATGGGAAAAGTTTGGAGTTGAGCTTTAACATCTTTTGGGTAAAGTCTAGGAAAGATTCAAATTTTAGTTTGGAAAGAATTATTTTTTGTATTTCCTAAACTTGATTTGCCTCAAGTAGGCCTTTGTCAGAGTGATTGCAAGGTTCAGTCTTGGTCTAGGTGTCTCATCTCAGTGGGATTACTTTGTGTCAACTTCCAAAATCTTACAAAAAAATTTCACTTTAGGATCCTCTTGAAGAGGTCCTGTTGCATGTGTCTTAGTTGCCTACTCGTGGGGCTGCTCTTGTTGACCCCTTCTAGTTCTAGGCTACTTATCCCTTGGTTGGGACTATCCTCCTTCCTATGAGTGCTTTGGTCTTAGTGCCATCTATGATCACAACATGACCAAGGATTAGCATTTAATGTGTAACTTAGAACATTTAGGTACCTTGTCTCTTAGGTTAGTTACACTTGGCTAAGTTGTGATCATGGTGGATTAATTGTAATGTCTACTAGAGTTCGTCGAGAAGGTTTAACTCTCATAAATTAGTGATTTTAATATTATTTTATTGGTTAAACCTTGCGAGAGTTAGAAAATTTGTAAAAAATTTTCATCAAAAACCTAAGGTTTGTGGCTCACACAATGTAAATCTCACCTCTCATAACTATAGGAACAAAGAATGAGGTTAATTGGATAAGCTATGTGAAAGTTATGGGCTCTAGAAGATGATGGGTTTTGAAAGCTACAAAAACTCCTTCATCATTTTGAAGCAAATGGCAAAATTTTTCAAAGTGTTGTGCTATATTTATAGGATTTTATAGCTGCATCAACAGGATTTCGTATATAGGGTTGCATCAATGCAAGGGGCTATGTCAATAGGATTCCACTGACACGGCCAAAGACAAAAATTTTTCCTTTGAAAATTTGCAAGAAAATAAAGAATTTTTACACAAAGTTGGAGTTCATAGAGATCAAAAAAGGCCATAAAAATGAAGAAATTCTTGAAGAGGACTAGATAGTTCACAAGAAAGGAGTTTTTATGAGGAGAATGATTGGAGAAAATTAAAAAGAAGTGCGAAGCTAGATGCAATCAACATGGAGAATGAATTATTTGAATGTGAAAATGCCTAGGGATAAGGAACTTAACTAGCCAAACCAATGAGTATGCAAGTGAATCCTCCCCATAGGATGCTTATTCCTTTAATGCCCTTGCATGTCCTCAAACCAAGGAGTTCATGGGCCCCATGGATTATTAATGGTTATGGAAAGTTAAGACTAAATCCCATAAGAATCCACATAAGAATTTTGACATATCAAACTAAGACATTGAATAAAACATGAAAAATCAATAGTGAGGTGAGTTATGGGAAGCATAGATGAATGAGAAAGAGTGGAATGGAGTTATGTATCATGGTCACATGAAGTCCCTTGTGAATTTTGTGGTTAATATGACTCGATAACATCCATCTCTAGTCTGAATTAAAACCAACCACTTTTAGTGACTTTTCATTGATACTCCAAGATTAGTCCACCCCTCAAGACACAAGAGCATCCCCACAAATCAATCACCATTCCTAATAGAGAAGAAAAGAGAAGTAGAAAGTGAGATGGACCTTATTTAGAGGGGATTTTTAGGCATGGGTAGCATGTCTTTCTAGTCCTATAACTAGTGCTTTTAGCCTAATATTTTGTCTAAGGGGTGTGCTTTGAATTTCCATTATTATTTTTTTTGGATTTTATATTTTTATATTTTTTTGATGGGAACCACATCATGCAAAGACTTTTAGCTTCCTATTATTGGTTGATAGTGGAATGATGAGAAATCCATAAAAACACTTATGCACCCAAGAGGATAGGCAAGTATAAAGAGCATCAAATCCCCTTGAAGTCACACCCTTCTCTATACATTTAATCCTTCCTAAGTTTAAAAACTACCATAGTCACAACTTTGTTATGGATTTTATTAAGGGAGGAACCTCATATTTCCAAAACAAGAAACACCATAGATTTTTGTGGATGGATGGATGATGTGGACTCACTACTTATTATCATGAAAAATAAATCATGTCTTAGTTATCAATAAAAAAATTCAAAGATAGAATCCAGACATTAGTAGTCAAATAACATTATAGTATAAACCACCATCAATTAGTAGCTACAATTGCACTTAGTCCTAATAGTCATAAAGGAAAATAAAATAAACATAAGAAAAAAATTATAAAAAATTAAACTAAATAAAGTAAAATATATAAAAAATTATAAAATATTTAAGAAAGAGATAAATGTACTAAAGATGGTGTAAAACAAAAAAGTGTAAAAATTGAATAGACACTTTAATAAATTAGCATGAATAACCCTCTCCCCCATGATTAAGTTGGAAATAGGAGATCCATAAAATTGAGCATGCTTGTCCATCTATTGAGGTGTTCTAGTCATTGTCTTGCTTAGGCATATGGAAAGGTTTGATTTATTATATGTTGACTAGTAGCTTCTTATCTTGGCTTTCAGGTTTATATATTAACATGATCCCAAAAGAAAAGGTTTCATAAATAAGGTTTCATGAATAACATAAGGCCCCTCCCATAACATTTGGAACTTTTCTCTTTGTAATACATGTGTGGGATCCTAGTAGAGGACCCTATCTTCTAGTTGAAATTTTATCTTCCTAATCCTATGGTTATGTTGTTGCTTACTGAATGCCTTGTGTAACTTGTTTGATGACAAGGCTACCAATTGGTTCTTGTCTAGTAAGTTGAGGTTCATCAATCTTTCTTTTTGTGATAAATTTAGGTCAAGGTTAAGATCATAAGCTATTAATAGTGTACATAGTTTAGCTTGAATTAGAAGCATTGGCAATTTTTCATACATAAGTTCATTGGGAGAGTAGCCAATAGAAAGTTTCCATGTGGAGCAGTAGGCCCAAAGGAAATCATTGAGTTTTGTGCTTCAATCCCTCATATATTTACTAATTTTTCTTATTAGTATCTTTGTGATTTTTATATTTGTAACCTTTACCTGACCATTGTCTTGGAGGTGGTAGGGTGTTGTTAATTTATGTTCAACCCCCAAGTATTGCATGAGGTTTCAAAAGGTAGTTCTTGTATAATGAGTACCATTGTTAGAAATAAGTTCATGTGGCACACCAAAATTGTTTACAACATTTTTTTGTATAAACAGAGTAGCCATAGAAGATGTGCAATCAATGATAGCTATAGCTTCTGTCCATTTAATACAATAGTCAATAGTGACTATGATGTACACCTTTTCATTTGACATGGATGTGATGAGACCCATGAAGTCGATGCCCTAGATGTTGAAGTGTTTGAATGGTTGGATCCACTAATGAGGTCTATCCATACAAGTAGTCATTCCACAATCACATTGGCAGCATTCATAGGAGTGGAAGAATTATTGAGCAACCCTGAAAAGTGTTGGCTAATAATACCTTACCATGATGATCTTAATGGCCATGCATCTCCCAATGTAGTGGCCCCCATAAGAGCCCTTATGAGCATCTTCGAGAATGCATAGTTGATTAGCATCAAGAACACATCAAAAAAATAGGCCATTAACACACACCTTGTAAAGGTGCCTGTTGATCTCCATGAAGTGTTTTTCTTGGTGAAAAAATTGTTATCTTTTTCTATGATCCCACTCTTGTAGCATCTACTTGGTGAGAAGATAGGTGAAATGTGATTGTACCGATTTGATTTAGTGGGTATTTGTTAAATTATAGCCTTGGAAAAGAGGAGTTCATTAGGAAACTAATTTGACAATGGGCTCTCCTCCTCTTTGTTATCCCATCATAACTAAGACAAGTGGTTAGAAACCACAATCTCGATTCCCTTTTGATCTACCATTGTAAGATTAAATTTTGGCAAGATCACTAGCCATCATATGACATAGGGACTTACATTGGTTTTTTCATTAAGAACAATATTGGACTATGATCTATGTGCATGAACACCTTGTATGCAGGCACATAGTGCCTAAATTTCTCCAAGGCAAACACCATTGTCATCAATTCTTTCTTTGTTGGGTTGTAATTTAGCTATGCATCCAAAATGCTTCTGCTTGCATAGTGGATGTAGTAAGGAGATTCTTGATCATCTAATTTTGTGACCATAGCTCCCAAGGCATAATTCAATACATCCGTCATGATGTGGAAAGGTCTAGACAAGTTAGGTGTTCGTAGAATTGGGATCTCCATGAGTTTCTACTTGAGATGCTAGAATGCATGCTCACATTCCTTGGTCCAAACAAACAAAGCATCCTTCTTTGTTAGCTTCACTAATAGTTTAGTCATCTTAGAAAAATTATCAATGAATCACCAGTAGTAGCTAGTGTGTCCAAGGAATGACCTCATATCTTTGACTATTTCTAGTTATTTGGTAATTCCTTGGATGACCATTATATTCTTAGAGTTCACCTTGATCCCCTTTTCAAAAATTCTATGCCCTAAAAAAATGCCTTCTTGGACCGTTAGGTGGCTTTTTTGCTAATTGAAGTTAAGTTTTATCTTCACACACCTTTTTAGCACTTTCTCAAGATAGTCCAAGACTTGCTCAAATGTAGCCCCATAGGTGGAGAAGTCATCCATGTAGACTTCCACCTTAATACCAATTTTCTATTGAAAGATGCTCAACATAAGGCGTTGGAATGTAGTAAGGGCATAACATAGGCCAAACGACATATTTTTGTGTGCGAAAGTTTCCTAGGGACTTATGAATGTTGTTTTGGCTTGATCCTTTGGTGTAAACTAATTTTGGTTATAGCCACTATAACCATCTAGAAAGCTATAGTAGCAATGCCTAGAAATGGTGTTCAAAACCTAGTCCACAAATGGTGATAGAAAGTGATCTTTGTAAGTTGCCATGTTCAATAGCTTGAAATCAATTCAAACCTTTCATTTTCCATCCTCCTTTGGCACTATTACAAGTTGGCTAATCCACTTGCTATACACAATGGGATAGATGAACCCTACCTTAAGGAGTTGTTTAATCTTCTCTTTCACAATTTGCTTTAGTTTGGGGTTCAATTGTCACTGTAGTTGCCTCTTTGGCTTGATGGAAAAATTTGTGTAGATGTGTGAAACACCATAAAATTTCAAAACTCTCATGTTTTAGTAGAGTCTTGAAACTTAGGCAAGGATTTCTACAAGTGTAACATCATGATCGTTTATACTAGGGGTACACTATCAAGTCCAGCAAGTTTTCTACCTCCAAGGATGACAGGCTTGTCGGACTCTCTAGCCTGCCCAATTGAACAATTGACCTAGCTGACAATTTATGCAAAAATTAGGCTAGGAGTTGTTGAAAGTCTTTGGGATGAGGAAAATAGTTCCGCAAGTTTTCTAGTGAATAAGTCTGTTATGTTATGCTATGCTATGCAGCATAGAAAGCCTTGAAAAAATAGTTGCTTAAGTTTCTAAGTGTAAAGTGAAAAAATGATTACGAAGACAAGGTAGGATTCAGTCAACGCAAGGTGCTATGCTATGTAGCGTAGCATAGCATAGCAAAAGCAAAGCGGAAAGGTCCATCTTGCCAAGTGATTCCAATAAGAAAACAATGCCTTGACAAGACTTCAACCTCCTAAACTTCTCACCCCACTTGATCCATGAGTCTTGAGCAAAGTTTCTTGCTAGAAATTGGTGAATTAAACAAGGAAGCAAGATACGCTAGCAGCTACGCTATGCTATGCTACATAGCATAACACAATGTAGCAACAATACAAAAGCAACAAGGGAGTTTCAAACATCAGTTCAACAAGTTCAAAGGCTTCCCAACACAAAAGATAAAAGTTGTAGTTGTTAGCATGACTAAGCTTTAGACATGTCTTTAGCTTTAGCACAAGTTCCAGTCAAAACTAGTGGCTATGCTATGCTACGCTACATAGCATAGCATAGTGTAGCAAGCATCCACTTACGCTACGCCAATGAAGCCGATAGTGTGAGTAACACAACACTAGTATGGAAGCATCGAGATGTCTTCAAGCAGTTCTAGAACTTGTTGAGAGTAATCTTCCTCATTTTGGAATCTCCTTGGTGGAATTAGAAATTTCACTCCATTTTGCACACTCCTTGGTTAGCCTCAAAAACATTGTTCCTACACTTAATCCTACTCGTAAGAGCAAGGAAGACATAGTCCTAGAGTGTAAGCTCTATTTTTTTTGTAGTATTAGCACACTGATCTTGGCACATGCAGTCCCAGAGGTATAGTCATAGCCTAGCCAAATTCATGTCTAGCATCGCACACCTACATGGTACAGACACGTTAGCATCTTGTGGGGTCCAGGAGACATGGCATCCAAGCCCCATTTCTCGCTTGCTTCTGGCCTTATAAATACAACAGTAAACAACGCTCAAAGGGTTGGCTTTTTTATCTAGAGATTTGGCATTTTTGCATTAACAAGAGCGGTTGGCTTGTTGGCTTTTTGCATTGGCTAGTTAGCTTCTTGGAAAATAGAGTTGGCTTCTCGCTACAGTTGGCTTTTAAGTTGGCCACTAGAAAGCATAGTTAGCATTTTCCTTAAGCATTCTAGCTATTCTTGAGTTCCTTGTGTGTCTCCAACATTGCATGACCTATTGTATACCTTTCAAAGAAGGCAAAGAATCAAATTCGTGATCTTGGGGCAGTGCATTTTCTCACTTGAGTTTGTTTTGCTATTTCTTTACTATTATCGTTGTTTTGTGCTATTTTCTCCATTCTACATTTATTGATCATCGGTTTACCTCACGTGTCTCACATTCAAAACAATGTTTACATAAGGTTAAGATACACTGGCTAAGTCCCTATTTGATCGACCAGACCGTTTAGGGCACCCCATTTCCATTTTTCTCTAGCACAGCCCTCGCATGGATCTAGTGTTAAACTGTTCACCCAGCAACCTCTCGGTGTTCCAGCCATTGACTTTTTCAATCACTACAGTTTTTGGTGCTAGAAGGAGGGTTTTTTGGTTCCTTTTCCATGTCCTATGGGTAGTCCTGTATACTCTTTGTACCCCGTCACGCACTAGCATAAATGTGATATCCTTTTGTGGTTGTTTACGCATCATGTGGTGTAGATTGGTTGCGATGATAGTTCCTTTGGAATCTAATAGGACGAAACGCCTCTGATCTCCTCTTGATTTCTATGTTTCCTAGTTTGTGATTTCCCCTTTTTTCACTATGCAAGATGATTCTAACAACAACTACTATTTCCACCTCAAGCTTTGATGCTCCTTTCTTGGTCCAAAGTACCATGGATGTTGAGTGGTCACCTAGCCTAGTGCTGGCATCACACCAATGCCTTAGGATTTGACATTTTTCACCCTAGTTCTTAGCACAACATGCAAAGTGTTATGAATTTATTTGTGCAAAGATCTAGGCAGATTTTCCCCTGGATTACCAAGGACTCGAGCACAAGTGCAGTTCAAGATCCTTTATTAGAATGGAAGGGATTTTGTCCCTAATCCTGATGTTGCAATTCCCCTTATAGAGACATATCAATGGATCTTCGATCAGCTACTATGGGTCACTAGGCCTAGGGAGAGGGACATGGTATCCCATTATGATGAAGCGTTCTAGGATGGGCAGGAAGATCTGGAGTCCCAGTCCTAGGGTAGTGGCCAAACTTACCCTAACCATTCCTTTTTCCATAGCCTTCAAGTCAAACACCCTTTTTGTGACAGCTTCCTTTGTGATCACCACCAATCCACCTCAATCTATGCTTGCATCAGCCATGGGCAACCATCCTACACCCTCAGCGTATCAGCAAGTGCTTCCTTTAGTTTCATACCCAGGCACTTTGCCCCCCATTCCATCCCGTCCTCATACCAGGCACCAATTATGCCCACATTGCCCTACATACACACCGCATCTACTTCATAGCTTCCCAAAGCCTCTGCTCCTATCTCATCATCTACATCTATTCCATTATCAGTGGCAGGTCTAGCACCAACCATGTAGTGGACCCCAGCCACCTCGCTCCCTACTTTGCAACCCCACTAGATGTCACAACACCCTTACCACAAAACATACCAAGTCCCATAGGTAATGCACCCAAGCACGGGACTGTGGCCTGTTCCATCATTCATGCAAATGACCAACCCTATAGCACCACCAGTAGCACCACCCATAGGATGATGGACCTCATAGATGGCATCCTTCGCAAGGGTAGCCCCAATAGCCCCCCTATGAGCCAAGCTGATACCCTCGCTATGCTACAAATGAGGGTTTCCCTCGCAACCCCACAACCATCTGCATTATCTCCAGGTATAGATCAAGAATTTCAACTTATCCAGACCCTTACTGAAGAGGTTAGATGCCTTAAAGCTGTTGGTTCTGATACAGTGCAGATCATGGACTTCTACCATGATGACCCCATCAGCCTAGCGGTTCCCATGTTTACATTACCCCTTGGGATGCCTCTCCCCCAGTTTAAGAAATACAATGGGGAGGGTGAACTGAATGCACATCTGGTTGCATTTAGATCTAAATCTTTGTTACTACAACAATGGCTGCACACCATCATTCATGTCTTTGTTATGTCTCTAATAGGAAAAGCTTTAGATTGCTATCGCGCACACCCACGTGACTCCATCTCAACATTGGAGGAGCTGCTGACCTAGTTCGTGACCCGATTCAAGTATAACTTGAAGCCCGAAGTCATGCTGGATCAGTTAATGGGAGTTAAGCAAGACCCACTAGAGTCGGTGTAGAGGTTTATTGTTGGCAACCATTTGGGACGTGATCGCCAATAAGTGTCCTCAAATAGGATTTAGGTGCTTGCTGGTCTCTGGCAACACCAAGGCCCAGATACCTCCAAATAGACTCAGTAGTTAATGTGAGTATGTCTGTATGCTATTGTGAAAAATGAAACGATTAGGTTGTGTGTAAAACTATAAATGACTTATCTTAAAGAGATTCAGCCAACTTTGCAAAGTACTTTGAGTTGTTGAGAGTTCCTATTCTATTTAATTACCTAGTCTATGCTGTTCTTATAATACCTACTTGTAACAAATAAAGTTTTGCCAAAACATTTGAGCACAACTCTGTGAATCTACTTTTAATTTTCCCCAGAGAAAGAGATAGTTCCACAAGAAAACTAGAAATAGAATGAGATTCAATGGAAATAGAAAGAAGAGAAAAAGAGAGCATATTTGTGTAAAGATCTTAAATGTTTAAACAAGGTAAAATGATATGAGTAAAAACTTTGCAATAAAGCTATCCCAAATTCAATAACTATGAATTGTTCAAACTTACAAGGCTTAAATAAGCAATTTCTTCAAGACAATCCTACTATGCTACCTAAAAAAAATTGGTGCGTAAACTATCACGTACTAGACTCTATTTTGGCTAGATAATGGATGTCAACAATTGCATTCAATAGAACCTTCAAAAGACTTGACAATTTATGATTGAAATACCACAGAGATTCACTTTAAAGGTAAAAGAAGCTATTCTGGTCCTATCAAAATACCAAAGATTTTCTGAACCCTCTTAACTATTGAATCGTTCAATGGCTTGACTACATGTAGAGGCTCTCTTACAACAATCTCAATAGTAGTTCTTATACATTGCACAATAATAAAATTCACTACTAAAATGCTCTTAAGGCTTTGAAACATAAGCTCTTCTATGGAAAAATTTTAATATAAATTTTCTAACATGCAACAAGAATAATAAGAGCAATCTAAAAATCTAAAAATTACTTGCCAAGCATGATACTATCTAAACCACGAGCTAAACAATTTAAACAGAATAAAAAATAAACATAACTGATAGGACTATGACAAAGAGGCTAAAATGTTGTCTTTAACAAGTCATATTACAAGCAATCTTTCATAATGTCTTCTTTACAAATGCTCCTCCCCCTAGCCACCAAGACCTAGAGTGAGACCCCCCTCCTGTTCCTACCCTTGAAGCCCTTTTATAGTAACCTGAAGGTAGTTACAATCATCATGAGAAAGTGAGGTAAGTTACAAACATTATGGGTGGTTATAACCAACATAGAGATAAAAAAGCTATAGTTGACAAGTTTCCCATTTAGTTACCAAGTGGCTCATTCAGTTGCCAAGTGGTTAGCATGGAGATAAAAAAGTTGTAGTTGACAAGTGGCCTTTGTAGTGGTTATAACCACCATTTCAATTAAGAGGCTACAATTTTCATGAAATTACAACATTTATAGGAAATTTAAAATGAAGCCAAGTATCTAGTGGCTATATTCACCATAGGGTTAAATGTTTATAGGTGATGATTATCTTGTAGTTGCAACCACCATGATCATAATTGACAACTGTTCAATTCACATGGGACTTTGAACAGGTGTCCCATAACTTTCTTTTCTTTTTTAAATCATAAAATATTTTATTATTATTTAAATCATAGTAGTAAGGATAGTAACCATGGATTTGATGCATATATGGATGGATTGATATATAAAAATATATATGTATGTGTGTACAAATGAATGCATAAGTGGAGTTGCACTCTCACATTTTCAACACAAAGTGAGTGTCATGTCATGTGAAGCATTGCTTGATGTTATGTAGTTGGTGCTATCCTTAAGAATAGTGGCCATCTGTATGGATGATTTTGTAGATGTAGTGGTCATCGTAGTCCAAGTTTAGCATGAAGGCGTCATTGGTGAGCACGGCCAACACTCGTACTAGCGTGCTTATGCTCGAAAACCTATTAACCACGCATAATCTTAGGCTTGAATAAGTTGCCCACAATTTGTTAGCGAACCAAAGTTATGGCTTTTCCCAGAACCTAATTGTAATTAATTTCTTCTCTTTCACATGAATACACATGACCTTGCCATACACTCTTGCTTCATGTTGCAATAAATGCTGATATTGGTCAAGTTAAGTGCCTCATCCAAGTCTGCATCATCCATGATTATAAGGGGAGTTTTCACTGCCCAACTCCAGCATCGCTAACTTTGTGTAGCTTTTTGATCATTCTTATGCTTGCAAGTTAAAAAACTGCAGTAAAGAAATGAAGAATTCCTCCATTTGCGAGTGTGATATTGTTACTAGAATAATTGCAAATTCATCCCTGCTTTGGTAGTTGCAAATGCCGAGTCACTGGTGTCATCTAGATACACCGAAGCTCTGTTTTTAGTGAAAATTATTCAGTATCAGAAGGTTTGAAACTCTGCTGAGCATCTTGACAATTTCTACACGAACTGTATGCACCCTACACTAGCGAAGCTAAAGGCGCAATGGAAATGATTACAACCATCGTTACTGGTGAGACCTCCATGTGTGCTCTGTGTTCACTGAATTTCTGGGACTTTATTTACAACTACGGGAATAGTACACAGGGATGTAAAAGCCATGTTAATAGTTTAAGACTGAAAGAAGTACAAAATGAATGAAAGACGGTGCCACTTAAAAATTTGTAGATATGATGTAATATTTTCCTTTATCAAGCTGAAGTAGCTTATGGTACATTGAAAGGTCCAGAGTTGCAAAGTGGTCTCCATTGTTCAAATTCTTTATAAACTGAAAGAAAATGAGTGTGCACTAGTGACACATATAGAAGCTATGTTGCTGATAAAATTATCAGAAATGCCTCCAGGACTCTTAGATGAGTATTCTTGCCTCCTATTGCGATCTCTTTGCATGCACACCCAGCAACTAAGACTGTAAGGGTCCAGGAGATGGTAGTAGCCGAAGCTATCGAAGAAAGGCTTAATGCGGTCTAGTGCATCAAATCATGGAATTCTAAGAGACAGGTGCCTACTCCAACATAGCTGGCTATTAATGTAAATATCACAACGAATGCCGTTACCTGGTTCCCCACTAACACTGCGAGTGGCATAAACATTATTAGAAGTCTTGCAAGACCTGTGATCTCAACAATAGGAATGCGAAAGGTGGACTTCAAGGCCTTGTTGAGTGCCTAGCCTACAAGAACAGTGCTAAGAAAGTACATATAAAAGTTAGCAAGAAAAAGTGCACTTGTGAGCACCTGCACAACCCTTCCTTTCATCTTTGCATTTTAATTCTTACAACTTTCTCTATCTCCAAAGATCAAAGCCTAATAGCAATACACTTATTCATGTGAAATGTAGAGTGTGCAAACATCGATTTCTCTTATAAATCAACTTTGTTGCATGCTGCTGTGCTTTTGGATTCTTCATTTATTTCTTCTCTAAATTTAGATGCTATTTCTCTTTACCTACAAACTGAAATTTTTTTTATTCTGATAGAGTAAAGTATTCTATATGCATTTTCTTGATATTTTATAGCCTTTCCGCCAATCTTTTAGCATCTAAAATTGCTTTGCAATGGATCTTTAAAAGCTCCCTTATGAATTTAGTGAGAAAACATAGTTAATAGTTTGTGGAATTCTTGCCACTTCTCCAACTATGAATAAGGGAGTACTGAAAACTGCAATAATCTTTAATCAATTTTATCATGCCAACCTGTTCTATGAAATGGCAAAAATGTGTCAACATTTCTACCCCCTTTAAAAGGCTTAAAGAAATTTATGCAATCCCCATTTTAAAACTAAACTATACTTGAATCTTTTATTGAACTTTTTATGGCTGAAAAGATAAATATTTTTGGAGGAAAATTCCCATCAAACATAAGGTTTGGTGGTATAAAAACCTCATTCCTAAAAAAACAAACAAACTATACACTATCAAGTCTTTTATTTATGGACTATTTTTGAGATGGAAAGAGAATGATGAGGGTTACTCGTGTAGGAATCCTCATATCTCTAACCTTCTCATAAGCAATCTTTGAAGTGATGAATGCTATTCTATTATTTTCTGGCTTGCTGGAGCTTTCAACTTGATCTTCTTAAGCTTTTTCTTTAGCAATCCTCTCATATTCTTTCTTAGATGAATTCTTATTTTCTTCCCAATTGGGTCCTTCTTCTTCTTCTTGAGATACAAAGGCTTCTTTCTATGGATCTTCATTGATTAGTTCTTTTTCAGAACTATAATTTTCTTGGAGTGTACAAATTTTGTTTTCAACACCTTCTTTTTCAACCATTTTATTTTTTCCATTTGAAGTAATGTTATCAATCATCAAAGGTTCACTATAGATGTATATTTGATTTGGTTCTCCTGTCCAAGGTAGCCACATGTGAGAATAATCTATTGATATGTAACCTGAGAAATTTTTGCTCCAACTTCTACTCAATAAGAGACTATGCGAATCTAGTATATCTACCACTTGAATAGGTACTCTACTTCTGCACAGGATTTAGAAGCAATTTCCAATAGAACATTTGGTAATTGACCCACAATCTTTACTCTACTTTTATCCACTTGAACAATATTTTTATTTGATTTTTCAGGAATCAAACCAAGTTTCTTACATATAGACAATGGCATTATAGTAGACGTAGCTCCAGAATCAACCAAACAATTGTGTAAGTATTTATCCTTTAATTTCATTGTCAAAAGAAAAGGAGGAGCTTCCTTATCAGGAATACAATGATATGAGGTCTTTAATTTCTCATGATTATTAGCCGGATAACTTATCTCTGATTCTCTAACTCTCCTTTTACCTTTAATGAACTCTAAATCCTTTCTTTGCTAATCTTCTATTTAAAGCAACTGATAAAAGCTAATATTGGCCTTGACCTGTTCAAGGTCTTCAATCAAATCATACTCTCTATCACCAATAAAGCTTGGTTTCTTTATCCATCTATTAAAAGACTAATTTGGAGTGCTTTGCTCTACTTGATTGTCTTTACCTTTATTCTTATCTTTTCTATTTGGCTGAAAAGCTTTTCTCTTAGTAGATGGATCAGTAATAACATTTAGGGGTCTAGAAGTAGTTAATATTTCTTTTGATCAGAGACTATATTCATTTTCCTCATTATTATTACATTCTTCATCTAAAGACATATCTTCTTCAGAACTTGATAGAGAAGAAGTATCACTAGATCCATTGCTAGAAGATTTACTTGCATAATGAACACTAGATAACTCATTATCAGATTCAATATCAAGAAAGTTGGACACAATTAGGTCACTTTCATCCTCAGCTTCTACTAACTTAGTGTCTTGATGTTTATGCTTTCTATTATGCCTTTCTTCCTTGATATTAACTCTTGCAAAGGCTTTTTCAGGCTTCACTATTTTGTTAGACATATCTCTCATTAATTGTCCTTTTTCAGCTTCTACTCTTTCATGTTCTTGCTCTATCTTAACATAAGATGGACCTGGTAAAGCTTTAAATTGAGCGAAATTTTTCATAGGAATCATAACTCTTTCTTCTCTTTTTTGAATTGCAATATTTTCTTCAGGATTCAAGTTCAACTATTTTTCTAACTATATAGCTTCACTAAAGTAGTCATTTAGTGTAGTTAAGTTTGGAGTTCTCCTTAACCAAATTGAAATGTTGGGGTTGATAGCCTTAAGATAAGTTTCTTTAAGAATTTCTTCTGATGGCCTATATTTTCTTTGAAAGAGTACAAAAATTCATTGAAACTTGATGTTAAAATCTCTAATTGACTCTTTAACTCCTTTCTTAGCTTGTATCAGCCCATAGTACAGTTGTTGATCTAATTGATTACCAAACTAGGCCAAGAAAAAATTCTTCATGTCATCCCAACTTGTAATACTATTACTTGGTAAGTTCAAATATCAAATCTAAGCCATATCCTTTAAATTTGATATAAAAAACCTACAAGTTTGATCTTGATGTTGCATATTTACATGAGCTAAAGCTAACTCAAACATGTGAATATATTCTTAAGCTAAATAAGCTTTTCCAAGAATGAAAGGCTCAAGCAAATATTTGTAAACTACCTTAGGAATATCATTGTAATTTTGAAATCCTAATGATGTAACTCTTTGCCAAGGATTTTCCATCCTATTTCTTTGGATAGCTGAACTCTTAGACTTTCTAGATATTCTCTTATAAATCAATAAACCATATATAATGGGTGATCTTCTTGATCTTCTAGTTTTCACTCCACTACTTGTTCCCAATTCAAAAACTTTCTTTTGTTCTTCTTCTGATGAAGAATCAGTCTTAGAATCAAGAATATCTTTTGAAACTTTTAAATTTTCCAAGCTATCAATCTTCTTAGTGATGAACTAAAAATAGTATTTAACTTCTTAAGCCTTTATAGTAACAAAGAATGGTTGATGTGCTAAAATTATAAGACTTATGAACTTAGAGGCTAAATTTTTTTCCCTCTGTACCATCCGAAACCGCCAGTCCCTGGCTAGAAGGAAACAGAGACTGTGGGATCATAGGACATGCACAGAAGACCCTACCTTCGCCTGAGGGCAAGCTAGAATGAATGAAGGCAGAGTACCTTGAGTGGTCCGCACACGGATCAGGCAAGGATTTCCCCAAACATATACTGAAGTGCTATACACTGGGTTATATGTAAACGACGTAACAAGCGTTGATCGGAGCGTAAATAGCAAAATGGATTCGAACAGAGCGTAGATGTAAAGAAACGTAAATAGAGTAAATGCAATAATTAATGTGAATAGTAAATGATTTTGGGAAGAAAATGTAACAATGGAATTATAGAATGAAAGTACAATGCACCGGTCTAACGTAGTTGTGATGGGAACACAAGGCGGACGAAAGGCCCTGGTGGGTGCAAGGACAGTTGTGGCTGGTTCGCACTGTAGGCACAACGTAGAGGCTGTCTACTTAGCATACAGGGTTTTCTAGCATAAAGGGCTTTGTGCTCTGGTTCTCAGCGTCTCTTCTCTCTTGTATGCTTGAGAATTTTTCCAACCATCCTTGATCTCGTGAAAAATTGGGCTTTTATACAGGGTTTTGACGGCGGACTCGGGTTGGGAGACACGTGGCGCATTGACCGGGTGCAAGAGCATAAAATTTACAAGTGTACAATATGTTACATTTGATGGGTGTATACGCTGTCTGTAGTGAGCGTAGACTATGGGCGTATACGCTGGGCGTATACACTGGCAATGCTCAAGTACTGAGGACTTAGGCGTAGATGTCGTGGACACTAGCATATATGCTGATGGATGTTGGGCATATACGCTGGGCGTATACACTGGGCGTATACGCTGATGTGTTGGGCATATATGCTGGGACATATACGCTGATGATCGCTGCCTCGTACAAGTTTCTGCTCTGCAGTGTTGTTTTCATGTCTTCTTTGGGGATTTCATGCTGGGCATATACATTTGTTATGCTTTGCTGAGCGTACATGTGAGGCATATACGCTGGGTATGTACACTGGGCATATACGCTATGAACTTGAGTGTATACGCTGAGCGTATAAGCTAAGAATTTGAGCATATGCGCTGGGCATGTCAGGTGTATATGCTGAGAATGTAAACTTGGGCGTATACGCTAAGACTGCATACTTAGTGAAAATCAAGCATCTAATCTCTGAAGTTGCCATGTTTAGTATCTGATGTACCAGTGGTCATCTGGGGGTCTCGGGGACCTCCTCGGTGTTGGACAAGTACTGAGCTCCAAATTTTGTGGTGTTTCATTAGCCCCTCTTTGTTGATGTTTGGAGGAATCGACCCAAGAAGCATCGACAAAGAAGTGCAAAACACTACAAGCAACTTGATAGAAACCATGTCCATTGTTACTTGACTAGACATCATCGCACCATGTTCAGTAGTACATGGGATTTAAAGGAATTTGCATCTGGGTAGGATTATGGAGATTACAGGGATTGGAAACTGCCCAAGGGATTTGTGCTTAGCAAAGGGGATGCTCTGGTGTGTCATGCTGATCCTTATCAATAGCCATGATTTAGCAGACTCGGAATTTAGACATGCAATGTGCATCCTTTGGCTGAACAAGACTCTCAGTTAGTATCCAAGAGATCTTGTTGGCAAGGCCAAAGCTACGTGATGATGCATTGCATTCTTTGGAGGAATAGGGCCCCCCTTTTTCTTGGGGGGAACCTGTTGGGAGAGAGCCAAAGCCATGCGACTGGATGTTTCTAGATTGTTTTGATATGAGCACTTAGTTTTGAGAAAATTGCATTCCTGCCTGGGGCTTGTATGGAAGTGCCAAATTTTTTTTATAGAAAACTTTGCTTTGATTCTATACTCATGCGCAAGTGCTATGTCGTGTGTTGCAACTGCTTCAGAGTGTTACAGTATGCAACAGCGTGCTCAAAGTTTTGGATGTACTGGGCGTATCAAAGGTGTGATTGATAGAGTGTGTCGGGAGATGGGGATGTACTAGCGAATGGTTTGATTTAGTCTGGCCATGTGTGCTGTGAACATTGTCCCATCTTGCTGCTTATGATGAAATGCATTCTTGTGCGAAACTTTCGAGTGTCATCCTGCAAACATAACTCCAAGGAGACAAGAAAATCATGAGTGAATAAACGAGCTTAGATTTAAACAGCTGATAGAACAAAGACATTGGAGGTGATTTCAGGCACTGTATATAGATGGCAGCAATGTTGGCAGGACTGTCTGATGGCAGGCGATGCAGTGATTCTGATGACTAAATGTGGCCACAAGTTGTGGAACTAGAGATGGACTTACCCATTTATAGTCTTAGTGGACCATCATGGGTTAGTTTTATGTCATAACCCATTGTACATTGCCCGTTTGGCGTCATGGTAGATGTTATGTTGCTAGTTTCTAGTCTTAGCGGACCATGAAAAGGAAAACCAGTTTATAGTCTTAGCAGACTCTGGCGAATGTGACTATGGCAGTTTACTTGTCATGCCGGACGGAAGCTAGTTTATCGTCATTGTAGACACTATATGGTATCAGTTTATCGTCATGACACCGGGACGAGCTCTGATATTAGTTTATAGTCGTGATCCAGGACTGTTCTATGGTATCAGTTTACCATCATGATTCTAGGATGAACTATGGTATCAGTTTATAGTCGTGATCCCAGGACTCACACGTACCTGAGTTTGTACTCAAATGTAGAACGGTTTTAGGAATAGGTGATTGGTTGGATTGGCAAGCTCATTTTCTTCCATATCAGCTAGCTTGAATGCTTCATTGTCAAATGCTTTAGTAACCAAATAAGGCCCTTCCCAGTTGGCTAAGAATTTTTCCAGGTGTTCCCGAACAGCTTTAAGCACAAGGTCACCTTCTTTGATAGGGTGCTTATTGATGTCATGTCGATGTCACTGCCATTTTTGTTTTTGATACCATTCGATCTGATCGAGTGAACGTATACGTTCTTCCTCCACCGAGTCCAGGTCAATGATGCGTAGATCATTGTTCTGCCCATCGTCGAGAAGTCCGGAAAGTGTGATCCTTAAAGACGGTACCTGTAATTCCAAAGGTAAAATGGCTTCTGAACCGTAAATAAGACTATATGGTGTTTTACCTATTGAGGTTCGATGTATAGTATCGTATGCCCACAATGCGTATGTCACTTGTTCGTGCCATTTTCTCTTACTTTGGGTGAGCATCTTTTTGAGGATTGTGATGATGGTTTTGTTTGTTGCCTCCGCTTGCTCGTTACTCTGAGGATAGTAAGGGGATGAAAACGAATGTTTGATCCCGAGGCTGTCACAAAAGGTTTTGGTCTTGGCACTGCTAAATTGTGGCCCGTTGTCAGTGATGATTGTCATGGGAATGCCAAAGCGGGTTACCATGTTTTCGAGAATGAAATTGAATACATGTTTAGATGTAGTTTTTCAAAGGGGAGCAACTTCTACCTACTTCATGAAGTATTCTATTGCGGTTATAATGAAACTATGGCCCGTGGAAGACGAGGGTGTTATTGGGCCAATGAGGTCCAACCCCCACTTGTGAAAGGGCCACATGATTTGCATTGTATGCAACTCGTTTGGTGGAACATGCATTAGATTGCTATGTTTTTGACAAGCACCACATGTTTTGACCTTGGAGAGACAGTCGTATTCCATGTGTGGCCAATAGTAGCCTAAGCGTCTGATCTTTGTTGCCATGGCTTTTGGTGCTATGTGTCCTCCACATAATCCCTCGTGTACCTGTTCGATGATGGTTTGGACATCGGTACTACTAACACATGTTAGCAATATGGCTTCAAAGGATCGATGACATAATGTGTCCCCTACTAGGGTGTACTGCTTAGAGCATTTTCACACTGCATCCTTTTGTGCATTTGTTAGATGTCTTGGTGTTTCGCCATGTGGAAGGTACTCTTTTACATCATCATACCATTCTATTGCATGTGTTGTACTAATAGATGCGACCGACAATGTGTCAGGAGTATCAGTTATTGGTTCGGCACAACTGACCACGGAGCTTGGTAATGCATGGAACATATCTGGCGATATATTTAATGCTAATGTGGATAACGCGTTCGCAATGGTGTTATCGTTTCTAGAAACGTGTTGCACATCGATATTTTCAAATCACCTTATTAAATGTTTTGCCAAGTCACAGTATGGTTTTAAGTGTTGGGATTTACAGGTATAAACATCTATGATTTGGTTTAAGACTAGTTGTGAGTCGCCTCTGACCACAAGCCATGTGATATCTGAAGCTAATGCTACCACGAGACCTCTAAGGAGACCTTCATACTCTGCTATGTTGTTGGTACAATGAAAATTAAAATGATAGGAAAAGGGTCAGATCTCCCCGGAGGGATAGGTGATAACAACAGTTGCACTTCCCCCTCGAGAGGTGGATGCTCCATCAAAGTTTAGAATGGCATCGTAGTCGTTGGGTACTATGTCTATCGTGCTTATATTTTCATCCGAGAATTCTGGCTCTATTGTCGCTTGATCGTGCATTGGTGACGTAGCCATTTGACTTGCTATGGCTTGACCCTTAACCGATGATTGCGCTATGTAGTACAGATCAAATTCAGCTATCATGGCTTTCCAATGGGCTATTCAACTCGTTTCGTAAATGTTTCCTGTGATTTCCCTAAGCACATTATCCTTGCAAATTATGTTAACCTGGTTACGGAAGAGGTAATGCCGCCATTTTCTTAAAGAAAAGACCAAAGCTAAACATGATCTCTCCACATCGTTGTACCCTTTCTCGTGGGCAACCAATGCATGACTTAAGTAATACACAGGGACTTCGGTTCTGTCATCTTGTTTCTGGAAGAGCATAGATGCGATTGACGAATCCGAAGTGACAAGATAGATGTAAAATGGTTTATCGTTTCGAGGTGGATAAACTGTAGGTAGTCAGGCAAGTGCCATTTTAATGTTATCAAATGCTTCTTGGCACTATGGAGTCCATTCAAAATGGACGTTCTTACGTAACAGATGGTTCATAGGTTTTAGTTTGTCTATCAGTTTTTCTATGAAGCGCCTAATAAACTGTAATCTACCTTGTAGACCTCGAAGTTCGGTAAGATTACTGGGTGATTTCAGGTTTGTTATGGCCTTAACCTTGTCAGGGTCTACTCGTATCCCTGCTTCTGAGGCTATAAATCCAAGCATTTTTCCTATCTTGATGCCAAAGACACATTTTTTCGGGTTGAGGTCTCAGTTCATATTTTAAACAACGTTTTAATACTAAGTCGAGATCTTGTACATGTTGTTCCACTGTTTTTGACTTAACCACAATGTCGTCTACATATTCGTTGAGCGAGTGTAACATGTAATCACTGAAGATGAATGTCATTACTCTTTGATATGTGGCCCTAGTGTTTTTGAGACCAAAGGGCATCATTGTGTAACAAAAGGTTCCCCATGGTGTCATAAAGGTTGTCCGGAGTTGATTCTCTGGGTTGATGCGTATTTGATTGTATCCAGAGAAGCCATCCATAAAAGATAATAAGGTGTGTTTGGCAGTCAAGTAAACAAGTTGATCGATGCTAGGTAGTAGAAAATCATCTTTTATGGTTGCAACATTTAAATCTCGAAAGTCAATGCACAAGCGAATGCTTCCGTTCTTCTTCGGGACAATGACCATGTTGGATACCCACTCGGCATAATCAACGGCCCGAATGAAACTAGCCTAATAAAGCTTGGTGATCTCATTACGAACCGCCAATGCCACCTTGGGTTTAACCTTTCGTGCCTTTTGTTTTATGGGTCTCAATTTCGGATCAAGGATAATGTTATGCTGGATAATTCGAGGGTCTAACCCTGGCATGTTCATGTAAGACCAGGCGAACGCTTTCATGTTTTCCCTAAGCACGTTCTCAATGTCTTTGGCTAGTTGTGGTTGTAATAATGTGCTTAATTTTAATATTTTAATTTTCCCCTCGGGCATGGTGATGGGGGTTTCATTCAACGGGTCTTCGGTGATATTTTCAGCTTTTATGTCAAGGGATTTTGTCATACCTTTGTAGTTGTCTATTGTTTGCTATGTTGAGGCTATGACTGCGTCGTCCGTTGATGAACTTAAGTGGATGAGGTTTATGTTGATGTCCCTTGCAGTTTTTCCATATGGTCCATCGATAATTAATGGTTCGGTTAAGTGCTGGCAATCCATCAGGCTTGCTCCTGCCAATAAACGGAGAGCAGAATAAGCTAATGGGTATCGTTCTATTTTCCTTGGTAATTTTAGATTATGCGTACATGCATGATGGTGGATTATCATCACGCCGGGACGCATGGCAGTTTAAGGCCTTACCGGGCCATCATGGTAGTTTAAGGCCATACTGGGCCAATGTGATCTACAGGTGGTAGTTTAACACCTTGCTGGGCTGTGACGGTAGTTTAAGGCCATACTGGGCCATTATGGCAATTTACGCTATAATGTTTGGCGTAAACGTGTGAAATAGGGTTCATAAGGGAACGGGATGGAGTAATTTTTGTTTATTTTATATATTTTTTTCTATTTTTCTGGGCAAATTTTAGCGAAAAATGAGAAAAAAGGAAAAAAGTGGCAAAAAGTAGCAACGGTGGCGTAAGTGGTGGTGGCAGCGATAGCGGAGCGCTATATAAAGGGGGGGGGGGTTCATTTGTTTTTTATCAATTTTCAGCGTAAGATCAGAGCATAAACGACCCAGCATAAAATCTGAGCGTAAGCGTAAACCATCAAACCCTGGCATAAGCGTAGATCCAAACCTTGAGCATAGACGCCAACAGCTAAACCCCAGTGTAGATGCCAGTGGCTAAACCTTAGCATAGACGTGGAGCATAAGAGTGCAAGCGTTAGCGTAGAGACTTGGCGTAGGCGTAAACAGCTCCAACCTTCAGTGTAAACTGTTAACCTCAGCGTAGAGGATGATGGGCAAAGGTAAAGAAGTGGAAGGTCGAGAGAGGAAGGGACCTGTCTTGACCTTTGCAGAGGAGACCGAAGCCATGCTGCAATGCCTGCCCAGGCTGAGGATTCTGTCATGGCCTGGAACATCACACAGGTAGGCTCTGATCCCACCTCTGTTGGTTATTTTTGCGTTTGAATGCTTCGTGGCGTAGACAATCTCGGCGTATATGCCGAGCGTAGAGAGTTGGCGTAGAGGGTTTTCGGCGTAACTTCATAGCGTAGTCGGGTTAGCGTAGACTGTCAGGGCGTAATTAGTTTTATCGGTGGATAGTGTAAACACTTTTCTTGCATGCTTGTATTAGCATAAACGACAGTGTAATAAGTTTTTTATGCACGAAGTTTTGTCAGTGTAAGTTTTCTGTTTTGTCAGCGTAAGTTCTGTCTACGCTGTGACAACGTATACGCTAAGGGTTTGTTCAGCGTATACGTTGAGTGTGCACAGTTGTTTTTACAGTGTAGACTTGTTTTTCATGTTTGTGGTGTAAACTGTTTGTTCAGTGTCTAGCGTAGACTATTTACGCTGAAAGCGAACTCGGGCGTATGTGCTGAGGGTTTCTTCGACGTATACGCTGGTCATAAGAGGTTTGGTCGACAGCGTAAACAATTAATTGGTCAGCATATACGCTGAGTTAGGTAGTGTATACACTAAGTGTAAATAGTTTTTGTGGGCATATATGCTAGGTGAAGCAGCGTATTACGCTGAATGTAAACAGTTAGGAATTTTTTTCTAAGTGCTAATCTACGATGTGAACTTTCACTTTTCAGGTCGTTTTGATGCATGGCTGATTTATTATGGCATCCTGATTGTTGGTAGGGACAGTAAGATTTTTCTCCTCGTTATTGAGATCATTGGGGTACTAACATGCTAGACAACATCGATGTGGCCATCTGGTTGAACCTCAATGAAGTGGTCGCACGGAGCATGCTTGAGGCAATGCTGTCGAGAGCCACGGAAGGTGTCATGGTCTTCATAGAAGACATTGACGAGGGGTCGCTCGTAAATGAGGATGGGTCTACCCGCAGACCTAGGTCTACACGCCCATTAGCACGTGTGTGGGCACAATTGCCATGAGGGCTGGACTACCTCAACAACACTTTGTTCATAGCTGCACGCGTGCACATACTTTTCCAAAATCCCCTTGGCACTGTGTACTGGGTGGATAGGTAGGGCCATTTGAGTTTGTTGTTTTCTTTCCACCGTTTAATACTTTCTCCTGTTTTGACAACCATTTTTTTGTAGGCCTAACATTAATGCAGACAGAGTATGTGTCGAGGATGATGGGCTTGCTCTAGCTCGTATTACTCTAGAGGCATTCATGATGGGTCCCACCCTTCGTGGAGCTGTTTTGGCTCAAATGAAGGGTGCTATCATCTTCTTCCACCAGCAACTCTATAGAGCGTTTTCTATGTGCAAAGCTCGTGGATGGCTGCACAAGGATTGGTCGGAGAATGGACTAGTCTTCCCCCATGAATCCAGCCCAGGCAGCACATCCAAATCCACCACTGGCGGTAAATGACAACACTTCCTAGATGTGTTAATGTGTTTTATCTGCTGAGAGTTATACTGATATGACAATCTTACATTGCGTCTACAGTTGATGCACCTCCTGGCGGGGATCCTATCACAATCGGGCAAACTGAGACAACCTTGTCAATGAAGTTCGGGGAGGTGACTAAAGCTCAAAAATGGTTACGCAACCACGCTCCGCCCTCTATTGTTCGTTACCTAGATAATGTCGGCCTCATGGAGCTCTTCATGACCCCGAGTCTTGATGTATCCATAGCGGAAATGATCAGGATCATGGATTCTTTCAATGATTCTATCTCATACTACAACACTCGAATTAAGGATGTCAAGGTAGTTTTCCATCTGTCACTAGAATTCTTTTCAAACTTATTTGGAGTACTGGTAGATGGCATAAGTGTAGTATTAGATAGAGCTCATAAAGAGCTCCAAACGGTGCGCAAATTAGAGGACTGGCTAGGCATGGCCAAGGGTGCCAAGGGATTCCCGATGCAGGGGAAAGCCAAGGTTGTGGAGGTGAATGAATTATATCCCCTGTTCAAGGCATGGGTATTCCCCAAAACCCTTTCTCAAGTGTGGAGTCTTTGGGTTGAGGCCGTACACATCATGCGAACTATCCTGGAGACTGGCATGAGCTATAACTGAGCTGAATTTCTATTGTCAAGCATGCATAAGGAGATAGTGCAATTGCGCTCGAATGTCGAGGCACAATCCCACTTCACTTTTGCATTCATTGCCAGTTACCTTTGTCGCTTCATCGAATTTCTGATAGTCTGGGTGGACAAAAAGTTTGTTCTATGGGATCGGGGTCAACTATCCTGCCCGTGGATCAACCACTTATACGACACAGCCAAGTCCCAGGATGCACCAGAGGGCATTGATGAGTCTGTGTCTATTATGACTGGGGGATCATCAGGTATCTTAATTCATACTCGCGATAGTCTGGGATTAGAGCTAGATGATGTGCCCCTCACTACAAGAAGAGCTGAGCGGGTCATCAAAGAGACTGTTGGCTAGGCCAAATTGAAGCTGAAAAGACACGAACACCCAACTGAGGAAGTTTCGAATGTAAGCGAGCCACGAGTAAAGCGCATACGATTTAAGATGCCCGGTATGTAGACTTCGCCTACTTATTGCTTTATTTTTTTCATTTCAGTCATAAGTTTTATTTCAATCGCTTACATGTCACGGATACTTTTGGCTTGATTTGAGAAGTGAAGAAGCAGGCTTTAGAAATGATCACTGGGGAGGAGGAGACTAACACGGAGCGGAAATAATGAGGAGGAAAATGTAGAGAAGGACTAGGGAGGAGAAATGGAGGAGTTGAAGGAGAATACCACAGAAACTGAACCGTTGGATGATCAGGGTGGTATCGATCAAGTGTTCAACAACTTTCTTAAGGGAAAGCTAGACTTAGGTGACCCCCCAAAGGGTGACAAGGAGCACGTTATGTTTTCTTTTATTTTTTATTTTGTATCACTTTGTTAATTACCATTCCTATGGTATTTTATTTTCATATTTTCATTTCTTTCAGATGAAGGCAGCGAAACCAGGACGGTGCGGTTAGACGTACCTATGAAGATGGTTCCTCCTGAGAGGACCACAGAGGTTAGCTCATCCCGTACCCATGAGCCATTTACTTGGATAGAAATTCCAAGTAAGAAGGATTTTGTGGCTGGAATCGCTGAAGAGGTTGTTGAACAAATTCAGGAGGTCCACCCTAAAATAGGTATAACATTTTTAAATCGTTTGTTGTTTTAAAGTTTTGCACCTTGTTCATGTTGTCTTAACATTTGTTCTTTTTGTGTGCATAGGTGCCAAATTGAGGTGGGATCCCTTTGAGAGAATCAGCATAGAGAGTTTACCCTCACTATCCCCAGAGGTGGAGCAGGTGCCAAGACTTGTTTATGATGAGGTGGCGGAGGGTCTTGTGCACAACGCCAAGTCACTGTGGACCTGTAGGCATTCTGTTGAGCAGTTGTGGTTGCAGATCTAGGCTAAGGAAAGGGAAGTCTCCGAATTGTCAGTTGAACATGACGATCTTAAGGCTCAGTACAAGTTTGCCGTTGCCAAACTAAGTGGTGATCGCTCTTGGCGAACGTCCGAGGTTACGTACACCAAGTATTGGAATCTACTAAATCGTCATGCATCTGACTCGGAGAATGGTAGAGCGTAAAGCCCAAATCGATCTCCTGAACCTCAAATGTCAAGATTGGAAAGCCTTCGCTTCCAAGGTTTGCAAGTGGGGTTAGGATGAGAAGAATCACAAACTTCACTACAAGAAGTCGTTAAAAGAAGTGTCAATTGAGAAGTGGCAACTAGAAATGTTTGTGGAGGGTTTGGGTTTGCGCTCTGCCTTTGATACTTTTGCCCAAAACATAATCGTTTAGATGGAGTTGCCTACCAGGGTGATTACAACTACCTCTGGGGAAGTGTCTGTGGGTGAATTTCTTTTGAAACGTCCTACCTGGTTGGCTGTCAACAAGGGAAAGACCTTAGCAGACGTCGACTTAGGCCTTGATAGTACGGATTGGACAACTGCTTCAGAGGAGAAGATCCTTCGTCGACTAGAATTTGGCTTAGGGGGATCTCCTATGGTAAGTGTTTTGTCATTATGAAATTGATTTGCTAAATAATGTTTGAAATTTTGATATCCTCTTATTCTTATATGGGTTGTCTCATTTTGTGTTTTCAGGATGAAGGTGGTGACGATGTCTAAGAAGCTGGCCCCAGTGGAGCGAGGGCCCCTGATGCTGGTGGATCTAAGGGGGACGATCCTCCAGTCCGAGATTCCTAATTTTTAGTTTTATTTTTAGTTTTTCCTTTAGAACTATGCTGACTTAAATTGATACGGGAATTGTAAATTGAAAATCTTGAGATAAACGGAAACAATTGACATTTATAATTGCACATCATTGCATGTATAAAATTTTTTTGTTGATTTTGAGTTTGATTGCACACACGACACGACAATATAAAGTATTTTTATTTATATATTTTTTGTTTTATTTTTATTATTATTTTTGTTCTAAGTGTAATACGTAGATGTAATCATAAGAGGAAAATGAAGTACAAGTGTATGATCTAGTTTAAAGCCACTTCGAGCCTCCATGCATAGTTTAAGGCCATTTCGGGCCCCATTGTAAACAAGTAACATTTCAGATAATGTGGATGGGTTTCTCGGTTGACCGACCATTTCTGATTTTGGCTAGTTTTATGTCATTGCGGACATGATAGTTTAACATCTTTCCAGACAAGGAGCATAGTTTAATGTTTTTTTTTCTGATTTTTTGTAGTTTAACATCATTTCGGACGAGTTGTAGTTTAACGTCGTTTCAGATGTGCTATAGTTTAACGTCATTTCAGACTGTGAGTGGATGGTATTATTTTAGGAATTTTTTGATTTTTTTCTTTTTAATGTTAGGCGATGTGTCAACGGGTATAATTCTATATTCAGCATCCCCTTCGCTGATCACGTTGAATGGTAATTCGGCCGAAGGGACGTTTGAAGGAGTGGTTCCTGTGTCAGTGTTTTCTTGTGTTTCGGTATTTTCCATGAGTTCTGTGTTAGTCTCTAATTGAGAGGGTGTATGTATGATGTCAGGCGCAAGTGTTTCTGTTTTAGATGGGTCTTCTTCCGTGTTGAAAGGATCAGCACTTACCGGTTTTTGTTCTTTTATGTCATTTTGTCCAGGCTCTTTGAGCTTAACTTTTGAGCCTTGGTCCGTGTCCATGTGTGATGAAATAATGGGAGTAGCAGCCTCCTCATAAATGAAGATTTCACCACCTTCGTAAGGTAGGTGAATATCTTGGTGTATGGGGAATGAGACTGCTTTCAGTTGGGCCAACTAGGGTCTTCCTAATATTAGGTTAAATCCTGGCATTTCATCGACCACCACGAAGTCGGTAGATGTGGAAAACTGGTCCCCCACTATAAAGTCTAAGGTCACTATGCCTTTGACCATCATGTGTGACCCACTCAACAATTTTAAACATGTAGTTGCGGTTGGTTTAATTAACTCCGTTAGCCCTAGTTGTTCAATGATGGGGTATGTTACCATGTTCGTAGCAGCTCCATCATCTATGTGGACCCTGTGTATCTTGAACTGATTTATGCATATCGTTATGAACATGGGGGTTGTTGTTACCTCCCCTATTTTCTTATCCACTTTAATGTTATCATTGTGGAAGCTTAGTGGTTTGGAAGTTGACCCTTAGGGCGAGTACATTACTGCATGAATGGAAGGTTCATTAGGGGGCAAGTCCTTGCTTACTAGGATTGACGTTAGCATACGTACCAAAGATTCATGATGCGTTTGAGATGTTAGAACCAAGTCATACAAGCTTAGTGAAGTGTTCTTTTGCTTCAGTGCTTGGGTGACTTGTGTTAAAGCTGTTGCAAAATCTCTACTGTTGGGTGTGTTTGCATCAGTAGTGACTGGGTCCATTGGGCCCAACAGTTTTATTTCATATTTCATTGGTTTATCGTTTTTTCTCGGAGCTGTTGTTTTAGACATATCATGTTTGTTAGATGGTTCACCTTCATGTCCTGCATTTGGTTGACTGTTAGGTGGCATCATGGGTATGACGTTAAGTGAAGTGGGTTTAG
>MNCI01007115.1:124322-154733 GCA_015680685.1 Gnetum montanum
AGGCTAAGTATGCAGGGTCATGGCTGTTTTGAGCTACCTCTTCTATATTTTTGATTTGTACAAAGGCTTGGTTAAGATTACACATGTTAAGATAGTATAATTTGGATTTGAAGAAGACATTAACGGCCCCCTTTAGAATTGTAAGAAGATATGTTTGGGGGATCGTCTCGTGTAGCTCATTGAGAGCTACACTCCACCATTGAATGAATTTTTGTATAGGTTCAAGTGGTGCTTGTTTAACCTGTATAAGGCTATCCAATGTGCTCTTCCAAGGAAAAGATGGAATTCCACGGCAGGGTTCGGTACCAATCAAGTGCTCTCCCTGCAAGGGACATGGGGAACACTCGCAAAATGACATGGGGCCATGCTTGGAGTAATGCACATTCTAATCTAAACGTTATTAAGTGGGCATTGGGGTCCATCTCCCCGTTATATTTAGTTAGTGTTGGCAACGATATTCCTTTGGGCAAAGTTAGGGGTAGGACAGAAGGGCTAATAGCGTCATCATGGTAAAAGTCCACTACCTTTAACTCTTCGTCGGTAGTCGTTTTGAGGCGCTTGAACTCGTTAGTTAGTTCTTGCATTAATTTTTTGGCATCTGCCCAATCTTGGGCACTAGGTGACATGGCAGGTTGAGGTTGTGGTACATTGTACAGGTTGGACTATTGGATGGTAGGTTGGATGGTTGAGAGCTACGCAATTGCCGGTTGTACTTGTGGAATGTTCAGGGTGTGTGGTAGGAGGGATGACACATTGTAGGTGTGAGGTTTTTGCTGCTATGGTTGGGGCTGCACTTAGGGCATGTTAACTGGTGGAATCGTGTGGGGTGGCATGGTATAGTGAAGAAGTTGATGTTGTTGTGGTTGAGGCCCCATCGCTGCCCATTGTCCAGCCATGTTTTGTGAAGGGACCCCTTGTTGGGTTACAACGGTGGAAGGGGGTCCATGCATTTGGATGTGAGGGATGTAGTGAGCGGACGTGGATGTTGGTATTACGTGTGGCATCCCTATCACTCTAGGCGAGAAGGTTGCTCGCATGTTGTTGTGTGGGGGTGGTGCTTGCGAAGATGGATTGACGGCTGTAGTGGGAATGATAGCGAGATGGAGTGTGTTGGTTTGCGGGTCACTCAGAGGAGGAACATGAACCAGCACTGATGTTTCTGGTGGAGGTGCTTGCGCTTGGGTGAACCTGAGATGTTGGAGGGGCATGACTTCCCTTGTGCCCAGATGGAACATGGGGTTGATGTGGGTTTGTGGGCTAAGGGTGTGATAGGAGTCTTCGTGTTCGGATTGGGCAGTGAACTCATCCTCCTCTTCGGGTTGGAGATCTACTATAGGCTGATCCAATGACTGGATCCTTTGTAGGAGGAGTTGTGTGACGAGCTCTAAGTACTGCTCTGGATTAGGAATTATATCATATGGGGAAGGGATGAATTCATGTCCCCCCCTATAGAAGAGTTCGTATTACCTCTTTACCTCTATTTTGGCTTGATCTACTGCCAGACCAACTTGTATCTTCACACATATGAAGTTGTACTGGTCCTGGTTTATAATGTTAGAGGTTGGATTCCTCCCTTGCAACCTTAGGGATCGGCGAGACCCCGCTATGGGTTGTACTATCGACTGTTGAGCGACGGGCTGTTGGATAGCCATGGTACCTACAATGTCGATGACTTGAGCGATTGCGGCAATGGTGTTTGTGGGATTCATGATGACCTGTTGAGGGTATGACATGGTATAGAGGTGTGAAATTAGTGTACTTAGTACTGTGGAAACTTACGTGGTAACGTGGAGTGTATACGCTTCAACATCCAGTGTATGATAACAGCATAGATAGCGTATAGGGATGGAGCATGTAGGTCAGCGTAGACAAGTCTACAGCATAAGGAGTGCAGCGTATACGCTGAGTAGCATATACAGTGTCAATGTGCAGCGTAAACAGGTTTTACAACTTACAGTGTGGTATAAATGAACAGTAGCGTAAACAAGTTTGTAGCATAAAGAGAGTAGCGTAAACATAATCGCTGAAAAAGTTAGTGTACCACGTAGACAAAACCTACAGCGTAAAAATCTGCAGCGTAAAATTTAGCAGTCGTATATGGCGTAAGGAAAATCTACAGCGTAAAATGTGTAGCGTATACTCGGTAGCATAGATGCTGGGGATCTTACAGAACCCTCATATGGCAAACAGCGTAGACACTGGGAGACTTATGGATGGAAGAGTTTGAACTGAATAGCATAGATGCTAAGCAGCATGGATGCTGGATAGTTTGCAGACTGGGTTTTAAACTGAACAGCGTAAATGCTAGGAAAATTTCAAAAGGAAGTGGCGTAAACGCTCAGTAGCATAAACGCTAGGAAGCTTGTAGGTGATGTTTTAGGTAGAGGCCCTCCTTCTAGCGCCAATTTCTGTACCGTCCAAAATTGTCGATCCCTGGCTAGAAGGAAACAGAGACCATGGGATCACAGGACACGCACAGAAGACCCTACCTTTGCCTGAGGGCGAGCTGGAATGAACAAAGGCAGAGTACCTTGAGTGGTCCGCACGCAGGTTTGGCAAGGATTTCACCAAACATACACCAAAGTGCTATACGTTGGGTTATACGTAAACGACATAACAAGCATGGATCGAAGCGTAAACAGCGAAACGGATGCGAATAGAGCGTAGATGTAAACAAACGTAAACAGAGTAAATGCAACAATTAATGTGAATAGTAAACGATTTTGGGAAGAAAATGTAACAATGGCATTACAGAATGAAAGTACAATGCACTGGTCTAACGCAGTTGTGATGGGAACACAAGGTGGACGAAAAGCCCTGGTGGGTGCAAGGACGGTTGTGGCTGGTTCGCACTGTAGGCACAGTGTAGAGGCTATCTGCTCAGCGTACAAGGTTTTCCAACGTAAAGGGCCTTGTGCTCTAGTTCTCAGTGTCTCTGCTCTCTGGTATGCCTGAGAATTTTGCCAACCGTCCTTGGTCTCGTGAAAAAATTGGGCTTTTATACAGGGTTTTGACGGTGGACTTGGGTTGGGAGACACGTGGCGTGTTGACCGGGTGCAAGAGCGTAAAATTTACAAGTGTACAATATGTTACATTTGCTGGGCGTATACACTGTCTATAGCGAGCGTAGACTGTGGGCGTATACACTAGGCATATACGCTGGTAGTGCTGGGCGTATGCGAACTTAGGCGTAGATGTCGTGGACGCTGGCGTATATGCCAGGCATATACGCTGATGGATGCTGGGCGTATACGCTGATGTGCTGGGTGTATACGCTGGGGCGTATATGCTAATGATCGCTGCCTTGTAAAAGTTTCTACTCTGTGGTGTTGTTTTCATGCTATCTTTGGGGATTTCATGCTGGGCGTATACATTTGTTGTGCTTTGTTGAGCATACATGTGAGACGTATACGTTGGGCATGTACGCTGGATGTCTACGCTGGGCGTATACGCTATGAAATTGAGTGTATACGCTGGGTGTATATGCTGAAAATTTGAGCGTATATGCTGGGCATGTCAGGTGTATATGTTGAGAATGTAAACTTGGGCATATATGTTGAGACTGCATACTTAGTGAAAATCAAGCATCTGATCTTCAAAGTTGCCATGTTTAGTATCTGATGTAGTCGTGGTCATCTGGGGGTCCCAGGGACCTGCTTGGTGTTGGACAAGTACTGAGCTCCAAATTTTGTGGTGTTTCACCCTCCTAGCGCCAAAAGAATTGTTGGCAACTATTTGGGATGCAACCACCAATGAGTGTCCTCGAACATGATTTAGGTGCTTGCTGGTCTCTGGCAACACCAAGGCCTAGATACCTCCAAATAAACTTAGTAGCTAATGTGAGTATGTGTGTGTGCTATTGTAAAAAATGAAATGATGAGGTTGTGTGTAAAACTATAAATGACTTATCTTAAAGAGATTCAGCCAGCTTTGCAAAGTACTATGAGTTGTTGAGAGTTTCTATTCTGTTCAATTGCCTAGTCTATGAAGTCCTTATAATACCTACTTGTAACAATTAAAGTTTTACAAAAACATTTAAGCAAAACTCTGTCAATCTACTTCTAATTTTCCCCAGAGAAAGAGATAGTTCTATAAGAAAACTATAAATAGAGCAAGATTCAATGGAAATAGAAAGAAGAAAAAAAGAAAGAAGATTTNATGATTAAAATATCACGAAGATTCACTTTAAAGATAAAAGAAGCTATTCTGGTCCTATCAAAATACCAAAGATTTTCTGAACCCTCTTAACTATTGAATCGTTCAATGGCTTGACTACATGTAGAGGCTCTCTTACAACAATCTCAATAGTGGTTCTTATACATTGCACAATAATAAAATTCACTACTAAAATGCTCTTAAGGTTTTCAAACACAAGCTCTTCTATGGAAAAATTTTAATAGAAATTTTCTAACATGCAACAAGAATAATAAGAGTAATCTAAAAATCCCAAAATTACTTGCCAAGCATGATACTATCTAAACCAAAAGCTAAACAATTTAAACAAAATAAAAAATAAACATAACTCACAGGACTATGACAAAGCGGCTAAAATGTTGTCTTTAACAAGTCATATTACAAACAATCTTTCATAATGTCTTCTTTACAAATGCTCTTCCCTAGCCACCGAGACCCAGAGCGTGACCTCCTCTCTCTAAGACCCAGAGCGAGACCCCCCTCCGAGATCCATTCCTTCCTATCCTTGAAGCCCTTTTATAGTAACCTCAAGGTAGTTACAATTATCATGAGAAGGTGAGGTAAGTTACAAACATTATGGGGGGTTATAACCACCATAGAGATAAAAATGCTATAGTTGACAAGTGTCCCATTTAGTTTCCAAATGGCCCATTCAGTTGCTAAGTGGTCACCATGGAGATAAAAAAGTTCTATTTGATAAGTGGCCTTTGTAGTGGTTATAACCACCATTTCAATTGAGAGGCTACAATTGACATGAAATTACAACATTTATAGGAAATTTAAAATGAAGCCAAGTATCTAGTGGCTATATTCACCATAGGGTTAAATGTTTATAGGCGATGAATATCTTGTAGTTGCAACCATCATGATAGACTAGGGAGCCATGGAGGACTCATGTTTTGTTTTTATATGTATCATTATGGTATGGCCATAAATATATTCATATTTCAATTTTATGGCCCCAAACAACCATAGTAACTTATCCAAACTGGTACCCATTTATCTATATTATTATTTTTCATATGTCACTCCCAATTTATGTGCAAATTCTCTAGATCATGAGGATGTTTGGCTTTTTGGAATAATAAAACCATAGTCAAGATGAAGTCTAGCCCTTTGGAAGATTTGAACCGTAGTCAAGATGTCTGTAGCATATTTTTCACGAATTATTGTGTGAGCTTGTTTCATCAAGAGTAATGTTTGAACTGAAACTGGGATAATGAGCAATGCCAACTCCATCATATGTAAATATTTTAAATTAATAGGAAATCTATGGCTGTTAATCATCAAGCTTTTGACCTGTAGCAAAGAAATGAAGAATTCTACCATTTGCTAATGTGGTATTGTAACTAGAACAACTTCAAATTCATCCTTGCTTCGGTAGTTGCAAATGCCGAGTCACTGGTGTTTTCTAGATACACCGAAGCTCTGTTTTTACTGATAGTTATTCAGTATCAGAAGGTTTGAAACTCTACTAAGCATCCCAGCAATTTATGCATGAACTGTACATGCCCTACACCAGCGGAGCCAAAGGTGCAATGGAAATGATTACAACCATCGTTCCCGGTGAGACCTCCATGTGTGCTCTACGTTCACTAAATTTCTGGGACTAAATTCTTGGTAGGATGCCCTTGTCTACCATGATTTAATATTTTCATTAGCTGTGGTTACGCATTATATTTTTCTTGGAGTTTATTTCTCTACCATGCCCTAGTGCTCTGTCAAATACGAGATAGAAATCCTATTGCGTTTTTGCCCTTTTATGCGAAGACTCCACTCTCTGTATACTGCAGATTATTGAAGGAGATCTTCTTTTTCTTTTGTAGGTTCTAGGAGAAAATAATAATTGTGGTTTAGGGTTCTAACCACTTGAAATCTTTGCCACAGATTTACCTAGGGCTTCCTGCATTTTTCTTTCTAAATTTATTTCATTCAATTTGTGAATCAAGGATAGTTGTTGTATGATTTAGGTGCTAATATTGGCAATATTTTGATATATTCTTGATGCTTGTCTTGCTATTTTTCTTCTAAAACCATTGCTCATAACCTATTCTTATTTTTCCAGTTTTCATTACTAATTCAAATGTAGAGTGTATACAAAGTGATTGACAAATTGCCTTTTTCCAGTGTCTCTACTTTTGCTGTCAATAAACATTACTATAACATCCAATTCTCAATTCTTATATATTGCTAACTGCATTTTAACTCTTATTCTTTTTCTCTCTTCTTCTTTTTGTTCTACACTTCATATATAGGGTACATGAACAAATAGCTTCATGAAGACTACTAAAATTTCCAATGACCAGTTTACCATCAATTACAGTCACTTTGATTCTTCATTTCTTTCTTCTTTAAATTTAGATGATATTTCTCTTTATCTAGAAACTGAAATTTTGTTTATTCTCACAAAGCAAAGCATTTTATATGCATTTTCTTGATATTTTATAGCCTTTCCTCCAATCTTTTAGCATCTAAAATTGTTTTGTAATGGATCTTTGAAAGATCCCTTATGAATTTAGTGAGAAAACATAGTTAATAGTCTATGGAATTCTTGCCACTTCTCCAACTATAAATAAGAGAGTACTAAAAACTACAAAAACCTTTAATCAATTTTATCATGCCAACCTATTCATGAAATGCCCAAAATGTGCCAACATTTCTACCCCCTTTAAAAGGCTTAAAGAAATTTATGCAAGCCCCATTTTAAAACTGAACTATACTTGAAGCTTTTATTGAACTTTTTACAACTGAAAAGATAAATCTTTTTGGAGGAAAATTCCCATCAAATATAAGCTTTGGTGGTATAAAAACCTCATTCCTAATAAAACAAACAAACCGTACACTATCAAGTCTTTTATTTATAGACTATTCTTGAGATGGAAAGAGAATGGTGAGGGTTACTCATGTTGGAATCCTCATATCTCTAACCTTCTCATAAGCAATCTCTAAAGTGATGAATGTTGTTCTATTATTTTCTGGCTTGCTGGAGCTTTCAACTTGATCTTCTTGAGCTTTTTCTTTAACAATCCTCTCATCTTCTTTCTCAGATGAATTCTTATTTTCTTCACAATTAGATCCTTCTTCTTCTTCTTGGGACACAAAGGCTTCTTCCCATGAATCTTCATTGATTGGTTCTTTTTCAGAACTATAATTTTCTTGGAGTGTACAAATTTTGTTTTCAACATTTTCTATTTCAACCATTTTAAATTTTCCATTTGAAGTAATGTTATCAATCATCAAAGGTTCACTATAGATGTATATTTGATTTGGTTCTTCTTTCCAAGGTAGCCACATGTGAGAATAATCTCTTGATATGTAACCTGAGAAATTCTTGCTCCAACTTCTACTCAATAAGAGACTATGCGAATCTGGTATATCTGCCACTTGAATAGTTATTCTACTTCTAACATGGGGTTCAGAAGAAATTTCCAATAGAACATTTGGTGATTGATCCACAATATTCAGTATACTTTCATCCACTTGAACAATCTTTTTATTTTATTTTTCAAAAATAAAACCAAGTTTCTTACAATGGCATTAGTGTAGACGTAGCTCCAAAATGAATCAAAAAATTGTGTGAGTATTTATCTTTAATTTTGAAATCCTAATGGTGTGACTCTTTGCCAACACTCTTTGGTTTCTTTAAACATTTATACAGTAGTGGAGCACCACCTTAAATGAGATCCATGAGCCTATCGTGGAGGTCCACTTACTGGCCATCTTCAAGGGGGTGGTGAATGATTTCATCAAGTCCTAGCTATATCACCTAGCCCTATGCTCTCTCAGTCAAGTTTTTGTGTAGATAAAAGGTATTCAAGATGCGGCTAAATCTAGTAGGGATCTGACCTATTTTTCGTATAAAAATGCACATACTAAAAAGATCAAAGAGAAGGGCAAGGCCACAACAACCATAGTGGCCACCGTGGCAAATGAGGCCAAGGCCAACAACAACAATAATAAGAAAGCAACCACAACGTCAACTAACCTTGTGCCTAATCCAAGTAATGCTACCCAACCCTCCACGTTGGCACCCGAGGCACCCACCCTACCTAAACCCAACTTCAAGCCTAAAGATCACTCCAAGTACAGCCCACTACCTATCTAGCCTTCAGAACTTCTAAAGAAATTACTAGGGATGGGGTACATTCAACATAAGCAGATGTCAGAGGAGGTGAACAAATAGCATCAGTAGTATTGCAAACTCCTTAGGAACCCCTCCTTGGCTATGGCCAATAAGCCCCCAGTTCCTAAGAACTTCAAGCTAAAGTGGTTCTATGAATACCACCAACTTTGTGGTCATGACATGGATTATTGTCTAGCCTTAAAAGATGACATTCAATAGATGATTGATCAGGGGAAGTTGGTGCTAGACGAAAGCAACCTCATCCACCCTAAGAATCAATCCATGCATGTTTAGAAAGATCCCCTCAATGCTAATGATGTGGGGTACATCATTAACATGATTAGCGTAGATGGCAATCCAGAATCGCCATAGTAGTAGTTTGTGGTTCGTATACCTCAATGTAGCATAGCAACACCAAAAATGGTAAAAAGAACACCGTAGAAACTATTTTTCCATAAAGTCCCTCCTTAGACACCTACCCTTGCACCTTCTATAATCAAAACTACATCATTACCCGCACTAATGCCACAAACACCCTTCATCATCAGGTGGCCAAACCACTCAACTACCCGCATTCCACAAAACTAGCATAATATGGTATCACAACCTTCTCATTCAAGGAAATGGGAAGAGCATCAGATAGGTGAAACAGCTATAGAACATACTACCCCAGGTCCTTCCAAGCCTACTCCTTTGTCCTTTCCATCTATGCTCGCCTCGTCACCAAAATTTAACATTGCCACACATGCATGGTCATCACCACCTCACCTGAAATGGCCTAGCCCCAAACCTGAAACTGCTCCTCCTTGAGAAATTTGTCTTCTAGGATGAATGGAAGAAGAGAGGGGTAGTAAATAATTGGAAGGTGGAAAAGACCTTTTAGGTGCTCTTACTTAGGTAAAATAGGCTCTAAAACAAAAGAACACAACATTGAGTCTGTACGACCTGATAATGACTTCCACCACACACCGCGAGGCTTTGGTTTGCATGTTAATGTCCATACCAATTGACAAGAACATGCCGGTAGAGGAGAAAGCAATCCATTCGGTTATGCTTCCTTCTACGCCCAAAGAACTATGGCCATCCTAATTGACATTCTGTGACGAGTCCATTAGGGAAGACCTTGAAAAGGGTTAGGTGATGACAGAACCCTTATTCATCACAATTCAAGTCTGACAACATAAGATTTGAAGAGTACACATTGATGACGGGGCTGCTACAAACATCATCTTGTTCCCCATAGTGGACAAACTAGGTTTGATAGACAAAATCAAATCCATGATAACATCATGTCTAAAGTCATTTAACGGGGTGCAGGTAGTGGTGAAAGGCACTATCTACATTGACTTTATGGTAGGGGACCAGTTCCCCACAAGCACAACATTTATCGTGGTGGAAGAGATGCCCAGGTTTAACCTAATCTTTGGGAGATCATGGTTAGCCCAACTCAGGGTCGTCTCTTCACCCATACATCAGGAAATCCATCTACCTTACACAAGCATGGAGGTGGTGATCCATGGTGATGAGGTGACAACCCAGGTAATAAATAACGTAGATATGGAGTAGGGCTCAGAGGTCATAACCTTTGAGAACGAGGCACCTATTTTTGCTGATACTAACTATTTGACAAAAGAGTTGGCCCAAGATGTTGGCTTAGAAAACGAAACTGCATGGGCCGAGTTGCCTTTTCAAGTGGTAGACAACGATGTAGAAGAATATAGTAATAAAGCCTCTCAGCCTTATGTATCGCAAAACCCACGATGGATCAAAAAGTAGTTGTAAGGATAATCGTTACTTTTGTAGCATAACCACTCCACTGCTCCTTACTGAATTAACACTCATTATGCATTTTTCCCATCTTTTCTTCACTTTCACTCAACTACACGAAGTGTCTAACTCATTATTAAAACTATTCACATAACATCTATTGTTTACTTTACACCACAGCCTGCTAAGGCCTAAAATTGGAAAATTTTTCCTTTACCATCATCACCATGGCCTGAAATGGCCTAAAACTACACATGGCTCGAAATGGCATAAAATTACACATGGCTAGAAATGGCCTAAAACTAGCAATGGCCCAAAATGGCCTACAACTAGCGATGACCCGAAATGGCCTAAAACTAGCGATAGCCCAAAATGGCCTAAAACTAGCAACGACTGGAAATGGCCTAAAACTAGCGATGGCCTGAAATAGCCTTAAACTAACGATGACCTGAAATGACCTTAAACTATCATTATGGACCGAAATGGCCTAAAACTAACATGAGATGTTCATAATTAATTCAATTCATAAATGAAAATAGAATAGAATAAAATAAAAACATCTAACAACATATAAGACATGAGAAAAACCAATCTCTTTGCATTTCAATTTTCCTTCCACAAATTAACAATGTTTATAACATTCTTTCAATTCAAACAAAATGGTCAGCTGCTACGCTATGACCCTTTTCCCATTCCACCATCTCCTGCTTTAGTAGGCCCTGTGTTTTCACCTAGATCCTACACCATAAAGAAATGAACTAGTTAGCCAAAGTTACCATAAAGACTCCAACGAAATAAATTATTACTATGTTGAAGGATAACTGACTTGAGATGGCCCCGCATCTATTTCAAGAGGTATACAATATAGTCCTGCTACCAGGTGTTGTAAGATCTCCTCTTCCATGATGTTAGCCCAATTCCTATTGTTCAAGTCAATGATTGCAGCAACTTTCTTCTTCTCTACAGATGTCCATCGTGGAGGTCCAAGAGAAAAGGCGGTAGTAGTGGTCTCACCTATAGGAAAGGTCACTTCTCTTTTGGGGAACTCACTTACTGTAACTTGTTGCATGAACCTATCGTAAGCCCCAGAAGCCCCAATAATATCAAGAAATACCTCATGAGTATGTAACTTGACTGAGGCATCCCTGTATTCATTATGATAGGTGGCACATTCTAGCATATACATATGCTTATGCTTTTTCTGTGCCTGCCCCCACTCATAAACCTTGGCATTGTAATCTCTCTAGTCTTACTTATTCTAGGTTAATAGGTCCATTTTCATGCGTTGCTCTATTATCTCATGGATGGCCTCATTGTTGCATCGCACATTTGTCCAGTACCTCACATAGTCAATGACAGTTGTGTGCCAACTACCATCGTTGGTGTCCCAGGCCAATAGGAATTCGTTCCTAGAATGGAGATCTCCCACCTCAGTGGTCTCAAGCCTCTAGACCCATTTCCAAAGATGTTTGTTCATGTGCCTGCATTCCCACAAGGAGCATGCTGAGTACAAGGCATATTAGCTTGCCTCATCATATACGCGACGAGATACTTCGGTCACCTTTGGCAAAAATGCAAGCATGACGTCAACCTTAACAGCCTGCTTAGGGTCCCACTTGAGACAAGAAGCTACCAACCACACATAAAAAATGCATTAATCATAGAGACGTAGTGAATGTAATAACAATGAAGAGTCTAGTGTAGCACTTTAACCTACCCACTTTCGGGTCAACCTGCCTTACACGATCAATCATGTCATTAACCATCCCTTCCATGAAAGTAAATTTATCATGGGTTTCAGTTGATGATCACAAGTAGATCGAGGACATGCCAAGGGTATCAATAATGGTATCAGCTGTACAGTAAAGCATGTTAGTTAAAATGAAGAGAACTATAATAGGGTTGATGAATAGCATAAATGATGGTGTAAAGGTCCTACCCAGCAAACCATTAGGGGTTATAGCTAGGGGGGTCACCCATCGGCACATTGTCAAATATGTGATCAAACTCAATAGCATCCAAATGGAGCCCCTCTCCTTCTAGCTAACCCAATAGTGTAGCAGCATCCTTGACGCTCATGCGCCCCTCTAGCATTAAGCTATCCTTTGTGAAAGGGTCATTGACAGGGGCTTCATTCTGGTTGTTAGGAGCCTCTTCATCATTGGCTAGGCCCATTTCTTCATTAACAGGGGCATCCTCCTCCTCCTCTTCATTAGCAAAGACCTCCTCCTCACTAGTCGAGGTCCTTTCTTCTATAGCAGGGGCCCCTTCCTCATCAGTAGGGGCCTTCTCCTTCGTAGCTGGGGCCTCCTTGTTTTTTCCGATCACCCTTGTTGTAGGGGCCACCAACTCTTCTCCCTCTTCTTCTTCTTCTTCCTCCACTAATAAAGCATAGTCTCAGTCAGTAAAGTGTACTAACCTGAAGTAGATGCTACGCTGCGCTACGCTACCTAGATTAACACAGCATAGCAAATGTTAGTAAAAAAAATATAGATATATATATATATACAAAAAATGTATGCAAACAAACAACAAAGCAAGTTTCATAGCATAGTAGGGTCATCAAATCACACACAATGCAACAGTGCCTAGGTAACATGTAATGTAGCAAATGAACAAACAGACATACAACAATGCGACGATGCAATCAATGCATTAGTATGACAAGCATGGCCATATAGTAGGTTTAAAAAATTCAACAATGTGGTGGTATTGCAAATTTAATAGCATGAAAAACCTACTGAACCTTGCAACGTACTTGTATACCACAATAAAAGCATTACAAAGTATAGACAAGTAAGAGTTTACTGTGCTGCAGCCATCCCAACCATAATTCGATTGTACAAAATAACTTGCGTGTACTACGTTAAACACGTCTCATTTGTCAAATCCCATAGAAGGCCAATCTTGAAGGCATCATGCTATGCTAGCCATGCGCTAAGCTACCCAGGCTCACCCAAACCCCCATGACAAGGAAATCACAATAATGGTGGCCAAGGTGATCCTACATGCAGCTATAGCATAACATCCGTACTATCGTTGTGGCCAACTAGCAACAGCGGTAGTGTAGTGGCCAAAACGACAACCAAAAGAATGGCAGAAGATGTAGATTTCAACAACAATGATTGTAGAAGTCTAAACAACAAAGGCAACGTAATGACTTACCGAGCGGACGGAGTCTCCTCCCAAACTGTGATGCACGCTTGAGTCAGGTGCCCCAAAATATCATTGACTTCATCCACTTTAGCGAGCCCTTGGTGCTTACATTCGCCTTTAGGTGCCATTGCTTCACTCACAAATGTTGTCGACAGCTATGCTATGCTGTTTCACTTTCTCTCGGCATGAACGCACTATTCTATGGATGTAGGCTCTATGCTCTGACAATGAAAATGACAAGTTTACCAAGGGTAAACCCCTATTTATAGCTAACATGGTGAAAAGAACTTGTTATTTTCACACCTCGAGTAATGTGGGATGCCCCATGTAGCGTAGTACTGACGTGTCATAAATCTGTGATAGCGTAGCATTCCTATTTGCAAATAGGTAGGCCCAATGAAAAATTTTTCCTCACCCTAAATTAAAAGCCTACCCTTACCAAGCTTATACACCACGGTCCACGAAGACCTTAAACTAGAAAATTTATCCAGAAATACACCATGGTCTGCAAAGACCTTAAACGAGTAACTATATCTAAAGAAAAAAACATGTTAACAATCCATGAAGACCTTAAACTAGCAATTTCATTTAAAAAAACCTATGCACCAATGTCCATAAATATCTTAAACTAGTAACATTCTATGAAGCCTATCTGTTAATGGTTCAAAAAGACCTTAAACTAGTAACCTTATCCATCAACCTGTTAATGGTCTATAAAGACCTTAAACTAGTAACCTTACCTTTACAAACTGTTAATGGTCCACCATGATCTTAAATTAGCAAACTTAGTGTCAGTGGCATGTTTGGATCCGCTCACGGTCCACCAAGACCTTAAACTAGCAATCTACGAATTTAGCTGAATGTTTGATAATAATTGCATGTTTCATTGTTTCTTTGCAAATATTTACTATTGTGTGACATGGATTCAACCAGATATCACTTGACCAAGCTTCTTCTTATTATGGTAGGTTGAACAAGATGGCCATGCAGCATGATCTACACTCACTTTTAACTTTAATATGTCCTCATGGCAAGCTTGCAAGATACCCGAACTTAGAGTTGATAGACTAGGATTCATCAATTGATAACACTGTAGCGTCCCTAGAAACATCCCTAGATTGGCCTGAACACTTGGTCCAAGCCTTAGAATTAGAGGCCAGGGATGTGACTAAAGATGCTCTTATCGAAGCACTGATAATGATGTCCAAGGGGGAAATAAAAATGCTAAAACTAAGTTCCCTTCTAGATCAACAAATGCAAAAAGATGTATCCAAAGTCCTCAAGACAACGTTAAAGTATTTGCATGGTCTTATAATGACATGCCAGGCTTAGACCCATGGTTAATACAACATAAAATTGTATTAGATCCATGTGTCAAATTGGTCAAAGAAAAGGCTTGAAAGGTTAAACTAGAAATTGCACTAGCGGTACGTGATGAAATCACTAAGCTATACCAAGCAGGTTTCATTCGTGTGGTCGACTACTCAGAATGGGTATCAAACATCATTGTAATCTCTAAGAAAATGAGGGGGATACAAATTTGTATAGAATTCCAAAATTTGAACAAGGAAACGATTAAAGATGACTTCCCATTGCCAAGTATCAACCAACTTATAGACACCACGGCTATTCATGTGTTATTATCCTTTATGGATGGGTTCTTTGGTTACAATCAAATTTGCATCAACCCAGAGCATCAGTTGACAACTATGTTCATGACCCCTTGGGGAACTTTTTGTTATACTATGATGTCATTTGGTTTAAATAATGTTGGAGCAACCTATCAATGAGCCATGACCTACATATTTAGTGACTACCTCCTAGAGAGACTCAACGATTACGTCAATGACATAGCAGTCAAGTCTAAGACAGCTATTGAAGATCCCATCTATCTAGAGGTAGTCCTCAAATGTTTTCATAGGCATGATTTGCATATTAACCCATGAAAATGTGTTTTTTGTGTTAGAACCAGATGCATGCTAGGGTTTTTAGTGTTAGAGGTTGGAATATGGGTGGACCCAGAAAAATTTAAGGCCATCGTTAACCTAGCATCCCCTAGTAACCTTAAAGAAATTCATAGTTTGCAAGGTAGAATACAGTTCATTAGAAGGTTTATAGCAAGGTTGACTAACAAGTTACACCCCATGGAACACTTACTAAAGAAGGGGGTTAACTTTGAATGGATAACATAGTGATAAAAAGCCTTCAATGACTTAAAGAAAGAGCTTTTACACCTCCCAACTATTTACCCACCACAAAGGGATAAGCCTTTCTACATCTACCTTGCCACCTTAGACACATCCATCATAGCACTATTATGCCAAAAAAGAGAAGACAACTTTGAAATCCTAGTCTATTACTTGAGCCATGCATTGATAGCATATGAAGCCAAGTACAACGAAGTGGAAAGGAATTGTCTCTCCCTAGTTTTCACACTAAAGAAATAGAGACACTACCTATTCTGTGGACAATTATACATCATATGCAAAAGTAATGTACTTTGGGCTATCACGAACAACTTATATGAAAGTAGCAGGATAGCCCAATGGAAGGCAATAACGGAGGAATTTGACTTACATTATGTAGCCCAATCGTTAACAATAGGAAAAGAGATAGCTACGTAGCTTGCAACCTCACCCGTTGATGATTAGGAGATCATAGAACTTGAATTCCCTGATGAACATGTTAGTAGTGTCAATTTTGTACCATTGCATTTCAAGGCTACTTTGCACTTCGATGGCACCTCGACCATGCGATGTGGTAGTGTTGTTTTCGTCATTACATTCCCCTTGGGGGACATGCAACCCCTTGCTTACCGCTTCATGTTCCTTTGTATGAACAATGTAGCTAAGTACGAAGGACTCCTCAAAGGCCTCTTAGCAGCCCAACAATTAAAAATTCAACATTTGGCAATTCAAGGTGACTCTTAGCTTGTTGTAAATCAAATCACTGAGGTCTACACCTATAAAGCTTCACATTTACAACCTTCCTATGATTTGGCCAAAAACTTATTACAACAGTTCACCACAATAGACATCTAGCATGTGCCACGTAATGAGAACATTGTAGTCGATGCCTTAGCTATGCTAGCATTAAATGTGACACCACACTTGTTCGTAACTCTACCTACTTTGATAATAGAGTGCACAGACCCTATCACCCAAGTATTACATGTGGCCTCCGTAAGTGCTACCAACACCCAAGAGTGGTATGCTAGTATGCAAGCCTACCTACAACATGGTGAACCCCCGTGGGGCTTAACATCCGTCCAAAGGGATGTAATCCAAAAGCGAGCACAGTAGTATGTCTTGGTAGGAGATAACACCTTGTGTAAATGCTCCTTTGATGGAATACTATTAACTTGCATTGGTGGGGAGGAGGCACAAAAAATAGTTAGAGAAGTCCATGAGGGACTATGTGGAGGGTACATAGCTCCCATGGCCATGGTAGCTAAGATTAGACACCTAGGGTATTACTAGCCTTGCATGGAACGTGATTGTTTCGCTAAAGTCAAGATGTGTGACACGTGCCAATGACACACAAACCTTATACACGTGTCACCCACCAAGTTGCACCCTACACAGATCACGTGGTCGTTCTAGTGATCGGTACTAGATATCATAGAACCCATAACACCTAAGTATTCCATAGGGCATAGCTTCATCATTATTGTTACTGAGTACATTATGAAGTGGCAGAAGCTATCCCCCTTAGGAAAACTACATCTTAACAGGTTTTCCACTTCATCCTAGACAACATCGTAACAAGGTTTAGTCTTCCCATGACTATTGTGATAGATAATAGGCCATAGTTTAGTAGTGCGGAAACTAGAGCCTTTTGTAGCAACTTTGGCATTAAGCAATCTTTCTCATCGTCATATTACTTGTAGGCTAATGGTGAAGCAAAAGCAACAAACAAAGCCATCATCAACTTGCTTAAAAGAATGCTCAACAATAGCAAGAGGTGATGGCATGAGCAAATCCTCTATGTGCTTTGGGCCTACCATACAACATGTAGGATGGCTATAGGTAAGACCCCCTATAGCATACTCTACAGATCTAAAGTAGTGTTGCCTCTTGAATTATAGGTACCATCACTATGAATGATCCTTTCAAGCATCATAAATGAAGCCCAGAATAATGAGTCAAGGATCATCGATCTTGACTCCCTAGAGGAAGAGCATGCACAAACATAGGGTCGCATCGAATGGTATTAAGATAAGTAGTGGAAAAAGCATCATGTAGACCTACATTGACAGACGATTAAAAAGGGGGACCTAGCCCTCAAAGCTATGCATGAACATGTGGACAAGTTTTTGGCAAATTGGGAAGGTCCTTTCATAGTCACAAAAGCCTACGAGAATGGAGCCTTCAATCTGGAAAACATGGATGGAAGAGAGTTTGCAAACCCTGTAAACCACCTATACTTAAAGTGGTACTTCATTTGATGTAGAAGAAAGGTAAGCATCATAGTCTGCTACGACTATAAACTGGCATCCATAGTCCGCTATGACTATAAATTGGCATTCACAGTCTTCCATGACTATAAACTGGCACAGAATGTCTGCTATGATGTTAAACTTGCACAAAAGGTTCACTATGACCTAAAACTGGCCCATCGACCATCCACTATGATGATAAATTAGCATAGTAGTCTACTAGGATCTTAAACTAGCATAGTGGTCTACTAGGACCTTAAACTAGTACAATGATCTGCTAGGACCTTAAACTAGCACAACGGTCTATTGGGACCTTAAACCAGTACATCAAACAGTCTACCAGGACCTTAAACTGGGTTTGTGGCACAACATTCCTAGCTCATAATCCATGACCATTCAAACAAGTAAGCATGCACAATGTCGATGCAAGGTGGAGCGTTGCAATTCCAGAACATAGTTCATGATGGTAAGAAAGCATCCTCTAGAATGAATGTGATGTCATTACCCTTGGAATCTTGCTAATCCTTAGGAGATGTTGTCTAACATCTTGCTGACCTTCTGGAGCTACTGCTACCATAGCCTGTTGCCCTGGAAGTAGCTTCCATTATCAGCATCTGCTGTTGGAGCCCCATCACTATTGTGGTCCAACCACAAAGTTGCTACCCTCCAACCCCTATCATCGCTTGAGCCCAAAAGACATTCAGCTATTAGGCTTCTTACCTTACAACTAAACTACATGATGTTTTTCTTAGGCAGGGACTCCTAAGCACCTGCATTGCTAGAACTCCTAGCCCGCTTGGTGCCGACCCCTTCAGCCTACCCCTACCAGAGCCACTGCCAACCTTCCTACTTTAGATGTCGCTTACCTTAGCAATAGTGCTTGTAACCTCAATGATGTCTAAAGTAAGTAAGACCTTTTCCTAAGTAGGTTTCATGGTTACATTTCTTTGATCTTCTTTCTATTATGCTTGTAGGGTACAGGCCAAGATGACATCGGTCACATTGTTCCAAGGTGACCGCTTTGACTAGCTTAGCTACATGGAAGTGCACATCCTACCCCTCCGCTTTAACCTTTGTCATCTCATTTCTTAGAATTTTAGTTTCCCTTTTCACACCCCTTTTACAAGGTTTCTCAATGCATGTAAATCGCTCCCATATGCTCAACCCCAAAGTCCATGATGCGTGTAACACAACTCACTACATGGGAAGCATCTATAGGTAGGTCAAAGCCCCACATGAATGTAACATAACTCATCCTGAGTAGGAAACAATCATCCTACAACAACAAGGTTTTTTGCAAATGAATATGGATAAATAGCAAAAGAAAAGCACACAAAAAGATAGCTCGAAAAAAAGAAGAGAGAAAAGTGTGTGCCCCAAACAAGTAGCACACCAGCTGTCTTACAATGACCATCTTTAAGCATCCTAACGAGAGGTCAGAAGCTAGCAGAACAAAGATACCTATGCATGCTAATTCCCTCATAAGCACTCTGATGAGGGATTGAGAAAAAATTCATCTTTCCTTCTCCTAAACCTATCCCCTCAAATCCACCCTTTTCTTTCTTTCTCCTACATAGTTATCTTGGTACTTCCAAGCATAGAAAAACAACATTTGATTTACCATTGAAGAGTGATGTCAGTGTCTTTTCATTCATGATGCTTTGTATTCTTTGTTGACATCTATTGAGCGAATCCTCCAGATGTCAACAAAGAGGGGCCAGTGAAACACAATAAATTTTTAGGACTCTCATGTTTCAGTAGAGTCTTGAAACTTAGGAAAGGATTTCCATAAGTGTAGCATCATGATCATTCATAATGGGGGTACACTGTCCAATCCAACAAGTTTTCTACATCCAAGGCTGACAGGATCATCGGTCTCTCTAGTCTGCCCAATTGAACAATTGACCCGGTTGACAATTTATGTAGAAACCAGACTAGGAGTTGTCGAAATTATTTGGGATGAGCAAAATAGTTTAGCAAGTTTTCTAGTGAATAATTCTACTATGCTACGCTATGCTATGCAATGTAGTAAGCCTTGAAAAAAATAGTTTCTTATGTGTCCAAGTGCGAAGTGACAAAGTGATTGCGAAGACAAGGCAGGATTCAGTCAACACAAGGTGCTACGCTATGCTATGCTATGTAGTGTAGCATAGAGTAGCAAAAGAAAAGAAGAAAGGTCCATCTTGCCAGGTGATTCCAATAAGAAAATAGCACCTTGACAAGAATTCAACCTCCAAAAATTCTCACCCCACTTGATCCAAAAGTCTCAAGCAAAGTTTCTTGCTAGAAATTGATGAATTAATTAAGGAAGTAGGATACGCTAGCCACTACGCTGTGCTACACTACATAGAGTAGCACAATGTAGCAATAATACAAAAGTAGCAAGGGAGTTTCAAAAATTAGTTCAGCAAGTTCAAAGGCTTCTCAACACAAAAGAAAAAATTTATAGTTGTTAGCATGACTAAGCTTCAGATATGTCTTCAGCTTCAACACAAGTTCCAGTTGAAACTAGTGGCTATGCTATGCTATGCTACATAGTGTAGCACAGCATAGAAAGTAGCCACTTACGCTACACCAATGAACTTGACAACATGAGTAACAAAACATTGGTACAAAATCATTGAGACATCTTCAGGTAGTTCTAGAACTTGTTGATAACAATCTTCCTCATTCTAGCATCTCCTTGGCGGAATCAGCAATTTCACTCCATTTTGCACACCCCTTGGTTAGCCCCAGAAACATTGTTCCTATGCTTAACCCTACTCATAAGAGCAAGGAAGACATAGTCCTAGAGCGTAAGCTCCATTTTTTTTTTTGCATTGTTAGCACATTGACTTTGGCACATGCAGTCCTGGAGGTATAGTCACAGCGTAGCAAAATTCATGTCCAGCATTGCACACCTACATGGTATGGAGACATCAGCATCTTATGGGGTCCAGGCCACATGGCATCTAGGCCCCATTTCTCACTTACACATGGTCCTATAAATACCCTAACAAACAATGCTCAAAGGGTTGGCTTTTTGATCCAAAGAGTTAGCATTTTTACACTAACAAGAGTGGTTGGCTTGTTGGCTTTTCACATTAGCTAGTTGGCTTCTTGATTGGCTTCTTGGCAAACAGAGTTGGCTTCTTGCTATAGTTGGCTTTTATGTTGGCCACCAGAAATCATAGTTGGCATTTCCCTTAAGAATTCTAGCTATCCTTGAGTTCCCTATGTGTCTCCGGCATTGCATAAGCTATTGTACACCTCTCAAACAAGGCAAAGAATCAAATCTACGACCTTGGGATGGTGCATTTTCTCACTTGAGTTTGTTTTGCTATTTATTTACTATTATCATTTTTTTGCACTATTTTCTCCATTCTACATTTATTGATTATTGATTTACCTCATGTGTCTCACATTTGAAATGACATTTACATAAGGTTAAGATACACCGACTAAGTCCTTGTCTGATCAACAATACCATTTAGGGCGCCCCATTTCCATTTTTCTCCAGCATGGCCCTCTCACGAATCTGAGGTTAAATTGTTTACCCAGCAACCTCTCGGTATTCCAACCATCAACATTTTCAGTTGCTACAATGTGGTATTGGCATATCCTGGGATTAATTCTAGTGAGTTTAGGATATGACTAAGAAATGGTTGTTGGCCATTTTTTGACCACTTCCAATGGCTTCTTTTTCTGTATAGGTGCAAGGTTAGCATTGATGATAACTAGTTTTTCATTGTTCAAAAAGAAACATTCCATTTTAGTTGATAAAGGTTTTAGCTAAAGGGGCTCTTATTTAAATCTTTCAAGAATCTCCAACTCTCCCTAGTTGGTTTCATTAGGTTCATCATCTGAGAGTTGATGATGAACTTACTCTACTTCATCCATGTCATTAATGTAGACACTTGTAAGGCTCTTAGTTGGTTCCATGCATATTTTTGAGCTATTATTAGGATCAACTATTAGCCACTAGTTTCCCTTGTATTTTGTAGCTACTTTGTACAAACACCTTTGAATTTCTATTATATTGGCACACTGTTTACATGCTATGATAGATGTAGTTTTTATGGATCATAATTTTTGCACATAATTACACCCTGTGTCATTGTACGTGATTCATGGAATGTGCTTCCTCTCTATCTTTTTGAAATTTTTTTCCTTGGAAATTTCCAAGGAGAGGTTTCTGATTCCCAGTCATGCATCAATGGTGCTTAACCAAGCCCTTCCCATGATGATTGGAAAGTCCCCCTTGCAATTATTAACATGAATCATTGAGAAGTCAATAGGATGGGACCATTCATAAATGGTGGTTACAATGTGCTCCACTAGTCCCAAGGGAATGGTGATGGACTAATTTGCGAACTCAAGATGAATGTTGCTCTTCTTGAGAGGAGGTAGGTTCTAGCCTTTGTACATTTCATGGGAGATCAAAGTCACACTAAAATCTAAGTCTAGAAGAGGTTTGCAAAGCTTATTTCTCATGATTTGCAAATAAATTAGGAGACTCCTAGGATTAGATTTTTTCCTTGGAAGGTCACCAACCTTAATCCAATCCATGATTACATGGATCAACATCATGGTATGTACTTTAGGAGGCATTTGGTTTGATGGGACCTCAAATGATGTTGCAGAGGATGAGAGAGAAGTGGGGTCATTAGTTGTAGGTGTATGTGAGGGCTTAGATGGACTGCTAGTTTAGAAGAAAGGTATTTTTAGGGTTTTCTCTCTAAACCACTAGGCTAAGGAGGTAATTGTAAGTTAATAACACTCATGGCATTTCTTTGCTACAGTTGGGCAAAAATTTCACCCTACATGGATGGAGTTGGTGGCAGTTGAGTTGAGGGTGAAGGTATAGGTGTGCAAGGATGAGGATGATAGAATGGAAGTGAGAATTCCCATCTTGGAGATTAAGCTCTATAATATTTAGAAGGGTATCAGTGATGTTGAAAGGATGCATGATTAGAATAGTTATGTAGTGAAATTGATTACTAAACATAGTACCCATATGGATTTCACTATTGATAAGGGTATTTCTACCTTGGTGGTGGCATCCCCCATAACTGTGGGTGTTGGCACTACTGGTACTACTCATGAGGTTGGGCTAGAGCTCCACTTGGATATTAGGCTTACTATTGGCAAAATTTCTTATAGTTTCCTTGAGGATAATCCAACCTCCTAAGTGCTTACCTTCTTTCCAATCTAGGATTTAGTGTGTACACCCCAAACTCCTACAAGTGTGACATAATGAAGGAACATCCCTTAGGATGCTCATAGTGGTAAATCTCACACCTACCATCATCATCTATTTTAGACTCCACAACTTTTTCAATGATAACAGCTTTCCACTTACCCCTTTGATGGTTACATTCATCTTCTTTCTTTCTCCTTTAGTGATGACCACTACGTTGTTCTTTCCACTCTTCTATGATTTTAAGAGCAATTTGAAATCTTTTCTCCAAAGAATCCCAAATTTTATCGACCTTAGCAAATACTTCATAAACAAATTTTTGGATTGACAAAGTTTTATGTTACAACACTTCATCAATTGGTGCCTCCTCCTCATTATCATAGAATTGAACTTTCCTTTTTCAGATGGAAGGATCTCAATTGTACTCCTCTATAGTTTCCCTTTTCTGCAACTCACCTTCTTCTTTGGCCACATTCTCAATTAGCCTTTGGATCTGACGAGTTTGAACTTCTAAAAGTTTCACTTGGGCAAAGACCTCAAGAGTTCTCCTTGTTTCTATTCAGAGACCATTTGTGATATGGTGGAGTTGCTCCCTTTGAGAAAAGCCATGGCCTAGGCACTTGTGGAACAAAAAGTAATTTCTACCCATGGCTGCATCCAAGGGTTCATGTGTTCTTTGTCTTCATTGTTAGATTTGCTTCCTAAGATTAGACACTCGGGAGTATGCTTGATACTTATCGTTGAAGAGGTCAAGCATTGTACTCCATCATCTGATTGATTCTAGTTCTAAGGATTGGTACCATTTTTCAGCCTCCTTAATGAGTGTCCTTGGGAATAGCTTTAACTTTTGTCATTCATTTTCAACGTTCTACAAGGCACAAGCATCGTGAATGGCTTGAAGATGATTTTACGGATATGAGTTGTATCCTCATTCAAACTTGGGGATATTTCTCATATCCAACCTTTTGATTCTATTTTCTTTCACATGTCTCATTGGGATTCTCATGGTCTTTACAATATTTAGCATATTTTGTATTGTAAGTAAAGGCTCATCATAGTCATATCCTATGTGATGGCCATGATGCCTATGATATCATCTGTTGTTGCTTCTTTCGTGGTGATGGACCTCCCTTGATTAGCCATGCCCTTGATCTCTACTAGTCTAGTGGACCCTACAATCATCTCTATCTCATTGATCACCTCCATCATGATCATGTCTTCTGTGGCTTTGATTGGAGTTAGAGGAGGAAGAAGATGAGGATGTCAAAGGTGAAGAAGGAGGAGAGCCAAAACTAGCATGATGCCTGTTATCCCCTCTTCTTTAATCATGGTCATTGATGAGCAGCGAGGTATCCCTACACTCAACCATACGAATATGAGCACCAATGCATGATCCGGTCAAATTCTAAGGACTAAGTACTTATGCATCTTTACAGAACAAGGATAGGTTAGTTAATCGTTATCTTCCCAAGCTCACTTGTATAGCAAAATTGTATGGTTAAGTAAACTTGAGGTATATGATTTTTATATATTTTTATGTTTTATTTCTTAGTGCTAAAAAGGGAGAAGTGAAATAATTAAGTAGCTAATTTAATTTAACTAATCAACTATGCTCTAACTAGTCCTAACACTAGCATTTGTTCCCACTTGTTGTACACATCCTAAACGAGTGTAGCACTACTGGGATTACCAAACACTAATCGTTACTGGGTTACCAAGTGTTCCACGCATGCTCGAAGCGGTCATACTGAGTGTGCTTACTTGGGAGAATTAATAGGATGAGAGAGAAAACATTAATTAACTACAAAAAGCATTAAATAACTATAAATATCATGAAGGGTAAGAGATAATCTATTCTAAAAGCTACAAGGGTTATCACAAAGTTCATCTTTATTTTCAGCCACAAGGTATGCTCAGGTACACAATACTAGAATAAAGATTCATTCGCTTTATGACTCCTACTATGGACACTCAGATATATTTCTAGCTCTAAGAAGGAAAAAGTGCAAGAGTTTGGGTAAGGTACAAGAGACCAAATTAACCTATTGCCAAACCAACTGTGCCCACCTCTTATTTATAGGCAATGAGATAGGCTTTGACATCAAATGTCTAATATTTCTTAGCAAGCTTCAATATCATGGACCTGATATCACAGATGCAATTTTTCAACCTCGATATAACAGTTCATCATATCCCCATGACTGAATGAAAACTCATCCTTGAGTNCATAGTTCATCATATCCCCATGACTGAATGAAAACTCATCCTTGAGTTTCTTACAAACTATTGGGAAGGTATGGGATTATTGATTAAATGACAACTGACGGTGACATGGGTGACAAACTTAAAGTGCCCAGTGAATGGATCAAAAAACATATTACAACATTAGTGTTCATAACCATTATGGTGAACACTATACATAGATGACATCCAGAACCTCATTCGATAGCTTGAGGAGAAAGAGAGAGAGAAAAGAGAATGAGGTGCATTGTTGTTGATGTTAGAAATGTGCACCCTGTTGTTTATCCATAGCCACGTGATGAAGCGTGTTCCTTGCATAATTTCTCCCACTCTAGTACATCTTGAGTGCTCCCTCCTATCCTAGTCCATTGTTTGTATGGTCACCATCTACACATACAAAAAATTCATGAATTAGCAAGGATAGATAAAATATAATGTAGTTGATACCTTGCCCTAATGTGAAGTACCTTGGCTAGGTTGTGTGTATGGTAGATATTGGGTTAGAGGTTTTTAACTGATAACTACCCAAGGTGTACGGGTAAGATAGGTAATAAATGGAAAAATTTGTGACAGGGCCCCCAAAACTAAGAGCAAACATCTGGTACTAATAGGGTGGAAAAACTGAAGGAACAAGAAAGATAAGAGAAATAACAATGGTGAAGCCAATAAAATGGATGTCATGGATGGGGATGAAATGAGAAATGGTTAATTGCAAAGAATGTTTAAAAGAAAAACCTTAACAATTTTACCATAAAGGAATGTTAGTGGGTCCTCCCCAAAGTAGGCTCATTCCTTTTATGCCCACAAACCAAAGAGTCCCTAGGCTCTGGGAATGATGTATGGAACAATGGTTAAGAACTTACCCACGAGAAGTTACCAAAGATGAACAATGCCTCAACCAAGATATAGATTGATCATAAAATTGGCAATGAGGTGGAATATGGGAAGAAATATGGAAGGAGAGGAGAAAATGAAATGGAATCTCAAGAGAAAGGTTGTGTAAAGTCCCTTGTGTATTATATGGTTACAATGAGTAAATAGAATTCATTCAAAATCCAGATTCAAACAAACCACATTCAATGACCTCACATCAACACATTTGACCAACCCATCCTCTTGAAGCAACAAGAATGCATTCATAGAGTCACCACCATTCCAAGGAGAGAATGATAGAGAAGCAGGAAGTGAGAAAGGGCCTTAGTTAGAGGAAACCTTCAGGCATGGGTAACATGTCTTTCCAATGCCATAACCAATGTCTATAGCCCATATTTTGTTATTATGTCTAAGGGGTGTGCTTTGAATTCTCACCAATTTCTTTTTTTTTGTTTGACATAAGAACCACACCATGTAAAGACTTATTTAATTAATTCAACTTTTTGATGTTTGGTCAATGGAAAAATGGTGGAAAACCCATGAAAAGCATCCAAGTACCTAAGAGAATAGCTAGCACAAGTGCATCGAATCCCCTTGAAGTCACATCCTTTTCAACCATTGAGTCCTTCCTTGGTCTGAAGAATACATAGCCACAAATTCATTAATAAGTTCATTTAGAAAAAGGGACATGAAACACCACTAATTTTGGCCTAGAACTTTTAAACAAGAATCAAGCTAAGTCATGCTACTACCCAACATGATTATAGTGTGACCAAACTTGGAGGCCTCCGAAACAGCCCCTGATGGTCCATGATTCAATAGGAAAGGTTCCCCCAGGGCCCACAAGGAAATGCACCAACTTCCAGCATCTAGAATCAAAAGTTTCAAGTTCAAAATGTTTAGTTTTGGCTAAGTACACTTTGGTTACTTTTTCAGCGCTGCACAGCGTAAGGATCAGCATCACCAACTTTTGGAGCCCCAAAATTGAGTTCAAATAGGCCAAAATCAAGCACAAGGACCCCCCCATGACTTTCACCAAGGTCCCCAATAGCTCCCAGCCTTCAAAAAATCAAGATTTGGGCCTTAAATATGCCATTTTGACTTGGTGATGCTGGGGTTACTTTTTCAGACGCTGCACAACGTAAGGATCAGCGTCACCAATTTTTAGAGCCCCAAAACTAAGCCAAAATGACTTGATTTTAAGGGTGTAAGTCATCCTCAAGGTCCACTATTGATAACTATGGGTCCAAACCTTCAGAAATTCCAGATTTCAGCCCAAAATTGCAAGTTTTGGAGGTCACACTGCAAGTCACGCTGGATGATAGACAAGCGAGGCGGTGTTAATCCTTCTTGATTTTCTTTTTCAAGAAATCTGTAAAATGGCAAAGGGATATGAAAGCCCATGCAAAATCAGGCCAAATATTCAGCAAAAAAAAAAATATATATTTTTTCCAAGAGGGCCAAAGTTGGAGCTAATCTTTTTAAAATTTTTTAATTTTTTTTTATCGCTTGAGGGCTTGTATTTCTAATTTGTATTTTTTTTATGGGCGTGAATGACCCACAAATTGTAAAATACATTGAACTTGGTCAAAGGAAACCCTAGCCAAACCCTAGCCCAACCCTATAAATACCTTATCAATTCACACAAACTAGAGGAGGCAAGAGAAGTAAAGCAAAAGTAGCAAGAGAGAAGGGAGAGGAAGAGGCAAAGATTGGAGAGATTGGAAATTCTGTAGGAGGACAGAACTTGCAATCCTTGGGCGCTTGGCACATCCAATTTTTGGCTTTCAAGTTCTTCTCATGTTCATCCCATTGCATCGTTGCATCATCGTGTCATATCTTTCTGGGGCTAGGCATTTGACTTGCCATTCACACTTGTGTAACGACGCTTTGACCGGTGCACATTTTTTTAAAAAAAATATAATACAGTTTTATTATTGCCTCTCATTTACATTGTTTAGTTCTGTTTATGCTTTACAAATATAACTTTGTTTATGCTTCATTCATAATTCAATACACTTTATTTACATTTCATATCACCGTTTGCATTCCGTTTCCATACCGTTTACGATAACCCCAGCGCTAGCCGTAGCTTACACTCGGAGAAGTCCTTGGTTGATTTGCGTGCAGACCATCCAAGGCACTCTACCTTTGTTTACTTTTCCAGCTTGCCCTCGGGCGAAGGTAGGGTCAGCTGTGGCTTGAAAAGGCCTTAAACTAGCATACGGCCCAGAACGGCATAAAACTATCACTTTGTGCATTGCTTTTCTTTCATTCATATATTGCAAATCTATGTACATCAGGTGTCGCTTGATATTGTTTTCTTCCTAGTTGATCTTTTTTGCAGGATCTCGCAGGCACGTAGCATGACCATGCATGCAACATCACACTTTACATAAGTAAGGTAAGCATTAGTCCGCTATGACTATAAACTGGCATAGACAGTCCTGGATCATGACTTAAAACTGATACCACAGAATAGTCCTAGATCATAACTTAAACTGATACCACAGAATAGTCTTGGCATCATGACTTAAAACTGATACCACAGAACAGTCCTGGATCATGACTTAAAACTGATACCATAGAAAAGTCCTAGATCATGACTTAAAACTGATACCACAGAATAGTCCTAGATCATGGCTTAAAAACTAATACCACATAGACATATTCGGTATGACACTAAACTGCTATGTCCGTCCACCATGACATGAAACTAGCATCTAGAGTCCACTAAGACTATAAACTAGTTTGCCTCTTCACAGTCTGCTATGACTATAAACTAGCAATGCATAGTCTACTATGACTATAAATTGGCATTGTCCAAGGGGTTATGATGTGAAACTAATCCACAATAGTCCACTAAGACTATAAACTGGTGACATCATTGATGACCAGGAAAGATTTGAAAAGATCTGTTGTTGCAGTTGGCTATGCCTGTTCCACAAAGACTTGTTGCATGATTCATCTCATGGGGCCTAATGAAACTGATGCTGTTCATGATTCTATTTGCTTTAAAAGTTGCATGTGGTGACTCCATCTTCTTGTTTAAAGTGTTTAGCTGACTATTTCATCTGTGGTTTTCTTGTCTTCTTGGAGTTGTGTTTGTAGGATGAGACTTATGAGGTGTTCATGCATAGATGCACTTCATCATGACGACAAGGTATCACGTTTTTCCTGATGCACACAACTGGGTTAATCAATCCATTCATAAGTACATTCCGGACTCCTAATGCATCCCCTATTTCCCCATCATGCTTCCCTTAGCCTATTCAATTACACCCCCCTAATACATTCTGCTCACCTCAAAACTCTTGATACAATGTTGCACACTGTAACTCTCTAAGCAATTGCGACGCAAAACATGATACACAGTACATGATGCAAATGCAAGTGCTTAAACACGAGCATAGCACAAAAAGCAAGCTCTTTCAAAAAGACCGAAAAAAAGAAAAAAAAGAACAAAAAAAAGATCAAAGAGCAAAATGCACGAAAAAGGTCTTCAAGACCTCGTTGACATCATAAACAAAAGACTATTGGCCATTCTCATACAAGCCCTAGGCAAGAAGGTAGTTGTCTTGAAAAAATAGTTACACTCGTGTCTCAAAGAGACCATGTTGCACATCATTGCGTGGCTTTGGTTGTTTATAATGGGCACCTCAAATACTCTATAAGAGTTCTATTTCTCCAAAGAATGCACCTCCTATATCTTGGTTCCGAGTCTGTTGAAAACTTGGTTGTTGACAAGGACCAATGACATGACTTGTACAAAAGAGAGCATTCCTCTCCCATAAATCTCAGCAGCAATCATAGCCCTTAACCTCCTAGTTTCCCTGGTTACAACCGATTCCCTTGCATCTTGAACCACATTCCCCTCAATCCCATGTACTTTTGAAAATGGTGCGATAATATCCAGCCAAAGGCTGACGGTTAATGTTTGATGCTTTATTGCTCATGGTGTTTTGCACTTCTTTGTCGATGCATCTTGGGTGGATTCCTCCAGACTTCAACAAAGAGGGGCCAATGAAACACCACTAATATTGGCCTAGCACTTTTAGACAAGAATCAAGCTAAGTCATGTTGCTGCCCAACAAGAGTATAGTGTGACCAAACTTGGAGGCCTCCAAAACAGCGCCCGATGGTCCATGATTCAATAGGCAAGGTTCCCCCAGGGCCCACAAGTGAATACACCAACTTCCAACATCTAGAATCAAAAGTTTCAAGTTCAAAATGTTTAGTTTTGGCTAAGTACACTTTGGTTACTTTTTCAGCGCTGCACAACGTAAGGATCAGCGTCACCAACATTTGGAGCCCCGAAATTGAGTTCAAATAGGCCGAAATCAAGCACAAGGACCCCCCATGACTTTCACCAAGGTCCCCAGTAGCTCCTAGCCTCCAAAAAATCAAGATTTGGGCCTTAAATGTGCCATTTTGACTTGG
>MNCI01007115.1:155702-192816 GCA_015680685.1 Gnetum montanum
ACATAAATCCTCAAGGCCCTACATGCCAATCCCTCAGGCAACAAGGCAAAGGCCCTATTCACACAACTCTTACACCCAAATAATATAATTTTATTTGTGTCAAGATCCAAGCCAACCTACCAATTGATTGTATAGAGAGGGAAGCTAAGCGAGAATATGAATTCATCCATAAAGGAGGATGTGAGTTTATCCCTTCAGCCTTTGACATAATTCCACTATTTGAAAACCATCATAAACTCATATCCCAACTTCTTATGGCTAAAATTCAAGTGTTACAACTACCTCCCATAGAGCCTCAAGATGAAGAAGATGACTTTGCAACCCAATCTGAACATGGAGAATCATACCATACTGTTAGCCCCCATGCCCACACAAACCTATTATCCCATCCTTTCCTAGAAGAAACTATGTTTCCTTCTTCATCCACAAACAGTCAAGCACCTGTTCTCCATTCCATCCCTATCTTCTCCGTGCTCAATAATATTCACTCTGATGCATCCATTTCCATCATTCCTCCACCAGTGCAATCCCAACAACTCCCCCAAACCAACACAGGGTCAATCCTCCAACCTCAAGTAATTAGAATTCCATCAATCATACCAGCTTCCACATCCACCCATTACATACCCTAGATGAAAATTCATAGGGCACCATTGATTACTCCTACCCAACATATTCAAGGTGTTGCCTCACAACATGTGGTTGGGCAATGGGTTCCACCAGTAGTCTCAATCCCGAGTACCATCCCACCACAACAAATGTTAGCCCAACAACCTACTTTTCCACAAACAATGCAATAGTTAAACCATTATCATCCACAATCAACTCAATCCATTGGTTTGCCTACCGCCCAAGAATGGGTAGACACACAAAAAATGATGCACTCGTTGGTAGAAGAATTAAAATGCCTCAAAACTTTCAACAATGAGGAAGTCAAGGTACTAGATTTCTATCAAGATGACCTAATTGACCCCTTAGTTCCACCCTTGACCTTGCCAAAAGAAATCTCATTACCTCAACTGACCAAGTACAATGGAGAAGGGGACCCAAATGCCCACCTAGTGACATTTAGAACCGAAAGCCTTTTACTTCAAGCATGGCCCCATGTAATCTTGCGAGTGTTTGCAATGTCCTTAACTGGAAAATCCTTAGAATGGTACCAATCTTTACCCTGTAGCTCCATATCTTCTTTAGAGAATTTTTTGCATCAGTTTGTCACCCGTTTCAAGTACAACTTAAAACCTAAAGCCACATTATATAGCTTGATTCAAATTAAACAAGTGCCTTTAGAGCCAGCACAAAAATTTATCCAAAGGTGGAGTGCAACCTTAAATGAACTTCATGAACCTATCTCCAAAAAATATTTACTCACTATCCTCAAATCAGCGGTAAATGACTTTATTAAATCAAAACTTTACTACCTAAAAGCCAACACATTGAGCCAAGCATTCGTACGAATCAAAGACATAGAAGAAGCGGCACAAAAAAGTAATTACCCAGCCTACTCAGCCTTTAGAAGCTAGCACATAAGGAAAGATAAACCCAAAACAATGGTAGCAGCAGTGGCTGAGGGAAAACAACCCACTATCCTAAACAACTATGAAAGAACAACACCCACTCATACACCTGAAAGCTCCTCAAATAGAAACAACAACATAGGTCATGCATGTACCTTCGAAAGGAAAGACCCCACTCAATACACACCATTTCCCATGAAGCCTTCAAAATTGCTTGATCAACTTCTAAAGGTTGGGCTAATTCAACACAAACAAATTTCTCCTGCGGCATCACAAAGACATGATCACTTTTGCGAATTGGCCAAAAACCCATCCTTGGCAAAATCCAACGAACCTCCCATCCCAAAAGGCTTTAGGTTAGATAGGTTTTGTGAATATCATCAATGGTGTGGTCATGAGACTGATTACTGCTTTGCATTGAAACAAGATATACAATGCATGATAGATGGGGGTGACGTGGTATTCGACGAGACAAACCCAGTAAGGCCCCAAAATCAATCTATGGAGGTCTACAAAGATCCTCTCAATACCAAAACCAACAATGCCCCATATTTGATTAATACTATCCATATGGAAAATAGACAAGATTTTCCGTGAAGACCTTTTGTGATTCGAAGACCTTCAGAAAACACACCTACCCCAACATCTCCTCAAATCCCTTTTACCACACACACGTCCCCCACACCATCAAAACCATTCATCATCCACATACCTCCTTCGGTTGCCACCACAACAAACATACCATTTGAAAACCGACCCATTCCCTTTGCGTTCTAGATGCCAAAACACCCTGGCACACAACCCACCTCCACTTCTCGACGACCTTTGCGAGCTAATGCATTAACCCAGATCACACAAGCCTTAAAACAAAAAAATACTTCTTTAAGTTTGTATGACCTAGTAATGACTTCACTAGTACATCGAGAGGCTCTCGTATGAATGCTAACTTCAATTTCTATTAGTGAGGATCTTCCTACAAATGAACCATCCATTTATGTAGTATTATCCCCACAACTTTAGGAATCGAAGACCACATCCTTAGAATTCCATGTTAAGGACATTAAGCTAGATGAGAAAACAAGGGAAATCACCATAGCCCCTATGTTCATAACAATACAGGTTGATCATTTCAAAATACGCAGGGTGCATGTCGATGATGGTGCAGCAACAAATGTAATACCTTTTTCCATCATTGAAAAACTAGGATTCACTGAACAAATACAACCTACAACAACCTCTCTCTTGAGATCCTTCAGTGATTCCTATGTGGGAGTGAAAGGCATGGTTACCTTATATTTCATAGCCGGAGACCAATTCCCTACATCAGCTGAATTCATAGTGGTTGATGAAATGCCAGGGTTTAATCTGATCCTAGGACGTCCTTGGCTAGCTCAACTTAAAGCCATATCTTCACCAATCCATCAGGAGATACATCTACCTTACGAGGGTGGTGAGATCATCATACATGGGGATACAACATCATCAATCATTTCCTCATGCCTTGAGGTGGATCAAGGTTCAGAAATTGAGTTCATTAAGCCTAAACAAGAAACCATGGACATACATCAAAACGTGAACCCAACATTGATTCACAACCCAACTAGCACTGAAGAAACACAAGAAGACACAGACATAGGAGCCATTCCTACTGATATCTCTTGGTCGAAACTACCCTTTGACATCACTGATGAAGGGGAAGGTGAATATAAAATCATACCCATACACCCAGCCCCACATGTTAAGTTACAAAAGATCAAGAGGCAACTCAACAACTAGAACGAATGATATGAATTGTCCGAAATGACGTTAAACTATGAACTATCCGAAATGATGTTAAACTATGAACTGTCCGAAATGACGTTAAACTACGAACTTTCTGAAATGACGTTAAACTACAAACTTTCTGAAATGATGTTAAACTATGAACTGTCCAAAATGATGTTAAACTACAACACGTTCGCAATGACATTAAACTAGCCATGGTCAGAAATGGCCGGTTCCATTTAAAACTTCTTGAAAACATTACTACCTTTGGCCCACCATGGTATAAAACTAGTAATCCTTTCTTTAACAACAAATGTAACAGTCCATCAAGACTTTAAACTGATGTACCAAGCCCGAAATGGCTTTAAACTAGAGCCAACAAATTACATATTTACAAACTCTTGTCATCTTACATTGAATTTCCACTTACAAGTTACAAGTTACAATTTAGATTCATACACGGTTGTTGCCTTCTTTTTCAAACTTACATTTAGTTGCAGACATATACTCTAGAAAACAAAGAAGAATAATAAAAAACATAAAAGTACAAAAATACATGGCTTGAAAAGGCCTTAAACTAGCATACGGCCCGGAATGACATAAAACTATCACTTTGTGCATTGCTTTTCTTTCATTCATATATTCCAAATCTATGTACAATAGGTGTCACTTGATATTGTTTTCTTCCTAGTTGATTTTTTTTTTTGCAGGATCTCGCAGGCACGTAGCATGACCATGCATGAAGCATCACACTTTACACAAGCAAGGTAAGCATTAGTCCGCTATGACTATAAACTGGCACAGACAGTCTTGGATCATGACTTAAAACTGATACAATAGAATAGTCCTAGATCATGACTTAAAACTGATACCACAGAATAGTCTTGGCATCATGACTTAAAACTAATACCACAGAACAGTCCTAGATGATGACTTAAAACTAATACCATAGAAAAGTCCTAGATCATGACTTAAAACTGATACCACAGAACAGTCCTAGATCATGACTTAAAAACTAATACCACAGAGACATATCCGGTATGACACTAAACTTCTATGTCCGTCTACCATGACATGAAACTAGCATCTAGAGTCCACTAAGACTATAAACTAGTTTGCCTCTTCACAGTCTGCTATGACTATAAACTAGCAATGCACCATCTTCCACGATGCTAAACTAGTGTCGTCGAAGGGGTTATGATGTGAAACTAATCCACAATAGTCCGCTAAGACTATAAACTGGTGACATCATTGATGACCAGGAAATATTTGAAGAGATCTGTTGTTGCAGTTGGCTATGCCTGTTCCACAAAGACTTGTTGCATGATTCATCTCATGGGGCCTAATGAAACTGATGTTGTTCATGATTCTATTTGCTTTCAAAGTTGCACATGGTGACTCCATCTTCTTGTTTAAAGTGTTTAGCTGACTATTTCATCTGTGGTTTTCTTGTCTTCTTGGAGTTGTGTTTGTAGGATGACATTTCTGAGGTGTTCATGCATAGATGCACTTCATCATGACGACAAGGTATCATGTTTTTCTTGACGCACATGACTGGGTTAATCAATCCATTCATAAGTACATTCCGGACTCCTAATGCATCCCCTATTTCTCCATCATGCTTCCCTTAGCCTATTCAATTACACCCCCCTAATACATTCTGCTCACCTCAAAACTCTTCATACACTGTTGCACACTGTAACTCTCTAAGCAGTTGTGATGCAAAACATGATACACAGTACATGATGCAAAATGCAAGTGCTCAAACACGAGCATGGCACAAAAAGCAAGCTCTTTCAAAAAGACCGAAAAAAAGAAAAAAAAACAAAAAAAAGGTCAAAGAGCAAAATGCACGAAAAAGGTCTTCAAGACCCCGTTGACATCATAAACAAAATACTATTGGCCATTCTCATACAAGCCCTAGGAAAGAAGGTAGTTGTCTTGAAAAAATAGTTACACTCGTGTCTCAAAGAGATCATGTTGCACATCATTGCGTAGCTTTGGCTGTTTATAACGGGCCCCTCAAATACTCTATAAGAGTTCTGTTTCTCCAAAGAACGCACCTCCTATATCTTGGTTTCGAGTCTGTTGAAAAATCGGTTGTTGATAAGGACTAATGACATGACTTGTACACAAGAGAGCATTCCTCTCCCACAAATCCCAGCAACAATCATAGTCCTTAGCCTCCTAGTTTCCCTAGTTACAACTGATTCCCTTGCATCTTGAACCACATTCCCCTCAATCCCATGTACTTTTGAAAATGGTGCAATAATATCCAACCAAAGGCTGACGGTTAATGTTTGATGCTTTATTGCTCATGATGTTTTGTAATTCTTTGTTGATGCCTCTTGGGTGGATTCCTCCAGATATCAACAAAGAGGGGTCAATGAAACACCACTAATTTTGGCCTAGCACTTTTAGACAAAAATCAAGCTCAGTCATGCTGTTGCCCAACATGAGTATAGTGTGACCAAACTTGGAGGCCTCCGAAACAGCCCTCGATGGTCCATGATTCAATAGGCAAGGTTTCCCCAGGGCCCACAAGTGAATACACCAACTTCCAGCATCCAAAATCAAAAGTTTCAGGTTCAAAATGTTTAGTTTTGGCTAAGTACACTTTGGTTACTTTTTCAGACGCTGCACAGCGTAAGGATCAGCGTCACCAACTTTTGGAGCCTCGAAATTGAGTTCAAATAGGCTAAAATCAAGCACAAGGACCCCCCATGACTTTCACCAAGGTCCCCAGTAGCTCCTAGTCTCCAAAAAATCAAGATTTGGGCCTTAAATGTGCCATTTTGACTTGGTGATGCTAGGGTTACTTTTTCAGACGATGCACAACGTAAGGATTAGCGTCACCAATTTTTAGAGCCCCAAAACTAAGCCAAAATGACTTGATTTTAAGGGTGTAAGTCATCCTCAAAGTCCAGTATTGATAACTATGGCTCCCAGCCTTCAGAAATTCCAGATTTCATCCCAAAATTGCAAGTTTTGGAGGTCACACTGCAAGTCACGCTGGATGATAGACAAGCGAGGCAGTGTTAATCCTTCTTGATTTTCTTTTTCAAGAAATCTGTAAAATGGCAAAGGGATATGAAAGCCCATGCAAAATTAGGCCAAATATTCAGCAAAAAAAAGAAATATAATTTTTCCAAGCGGACCAAAGTTGGAGCTAATCTTTTTAAATTTTTTTTAAAAAAATTTTCTCGCTTGAGGGCTTGTATTTCTAATTTGTATTTTTTTATGGGCTTGAATGACCCACAAATTGTAAAATACATTGAACCTGGTCAAAGAAAACCCTAGCCAAACCCTGCCCAACCCTATAAATACCCTATCAATTCACACAAACTAGAGGAGGAAATAGAAGTAAAGCAAAAGCAGCAAGAGAGAAGGGAGAGGAAGAGGCAAAGATTGGAGAGATTGGAAATTCTAAAGGAGGACAGAACTTGCAATCCTTGGGCACTTGGCACATCTGATTTTGGGCTTCCAAGTTCTTCTCATGTTCATCCCATTTCATCGTTGCATCATCGTGTCATATCTTTTCGAGGCTAGGTGTTTGACTTACCATTCACACTTGTGCAACTACGCTTTGACCAGTGCACATTTTTTTAAAAAAAATATAATACAGTTTCATTATTGCCTCCCATTTACATTGTTTAGTTCTATTTATGCTTTACAAATATAACTTTGTTTATGCTTCATTCATAATTCAATACACTTTATTTACATTTCGTATTTTCGTTTGCATTCCGTTTACATACCATTTACGATAACCCCAGCGCTAGCCGTAGCTTACGCTCGGGGAAGTCCTTGGTTGATTTGCATGCAGACCATACAAGGCACTCTACCTTCGTTTACTTTTCTAGCTTGCCCTTGGGTGAACGTAGGGTCAGTTGTGGCTGCCCAACAATCTCTCGGTGTTTGTTTCCTTTCCAGCCTTACACCAACGATTTAGGTCAGTACAGGATAGTATAGTTCCAAAGCCAAGGGAGACCATAGAGTTGAATGGATGAATGGTTGAAATGAACTCATTGTATATTTTATCAAAAGAACCATATCTTAGTATCAACATTGAAAGTCAAAGGTAAAAACCAAACATTAGGAATCAACATCATTATAGTCCAACCCACCATTGTGAGCACTTATTATATGACAAATGAAAGTAAATCAAATAAAGAAATAGTAAAAATGTGAACAATGGTGTAAAATAAAAAATGAATAAATATGAAAAATGTGTTAAAAATATTCAAAAGCAACTAAGGGCTGAGAATAGTTAGCATTGATGGTCGTTTTCCCCATGAATGAGTTGGAAGGAGGGGATTCGAAATAAGGAGCAAGGTTGTCCACCAACAGAGGTAGTATTAGTACTAGCTATTTTAAGCTCATGGAAGGGTTTGGTTTGTTGGATGTTGATCAACAATTTCTTATCTAGGCTCTCAGGTTTGGGAATCATCATGGCCCCTAAAGGAAAATTTTCATGAATAATATAACATCCTTTCCACAATGTTTAAAATTTAGTTCATTGTGGCACATGAGTGGGATTCCAGTATAGAACCTTATCACCTAGTTGATATTTAACTTTCCTAGTCCTTAGGTCATGACATTGTTTGATAAATGCCTTGTGCAATTCATTAGATGATAGGGCAACTAATCAATTTTCATCTATCAAGTTAAGATTTATCACCCATTCTTTCTATGCTAGGTTAAGGTCAAGGTTGAGATCACACGCCATAGATAGTGTACAAAGCTCAACTTGAATAGGAAGTGTTGGAAGTTTACGATACACTAACTCATAGGGAGAGTAGCCTATAGGGAGTTTCCATGTGGAGTGGTATGCCCAAAGAGCATCATTCAGTTTACTGCTCCAGTCTCACCTATATTTGCTAATGGTTCATGTCAATATTTTTGTAATCTCCCTATTGGTGACTTTGGCTTGACCATTCACTTGAGAGTGATATGGTGTAGTCAACTTATGTTCCACTCCTAAGTGTTACATCAACTTTCAAAAAGTCACACCTATAAAGTGTGTACCATTGTCAAAAATAAGTGCATGAGGAATACCAAACCTGTTAACAATTTTTTGTTGAACAAATTATGTAGTGGTAGATGATGTACAATCCGTAACAACAGCTGCTTCTACCCACTTTCTGAAATAGTCAACAACAACAATAATGTAGGATTTTCCATTGGACATTGGTGTAATAGGCCCCATAAAATTAATTCCCCATATGTAGAAGGGTTCTAAAGGTTGAATCCATTGTTGTGGATCCTCCATTCTAGCAGTCATTCCCCCATCATGTTGGCAGCATTCACAAGATTGGATGAAATGATGAGCATTCTAGAACAATGTAGGCCAATAATATCCTGCAAGCAAGATTTTAATGGCTATTCATCTCCTAGTATAATGACCCCCACAAGGATCCTCATGAGCATCTTGGAGAACTACATCAGGAACACACCATCAAACCAAGCCATTGAAGCATACATTATAAATATGCTTGTTGATTTCCATAAAATACTTGGGTCAGTGTAGAAACTACTGTTTCTTTTTAACATCTAACTCTTGTGGTGTTTCTTGTGTAAGGAGATAGATAAGAATGCTACTATACCAATTTGTCTTTGTGGTTAATTGATTATTTACTACACTTGCAAAGAGGAATTTATCAAGAAAGTAATTAGAAAGTAGATATTCATCCTCTTTGTTGTCCCATCTTAACTGAGATAAATGATTAGCAACAACATTCTCGGTGCCTTTACAATATATCATTGTAAGATCAAACTTTTGTAAGATTACGAGCCATCATATGATGCAAGGGCTTACTATTGGTTTATTTAGTAGGAACTGTATTGCACTATGAATTTTATGTACAACTACCTTATAGCCCAATACATAGTGCCTAAACTTATCTAGTGCAAACACCATAGCCATTAATTCCTTTTCTATTGTGGTGTAGTTGAGTTGTGTACTATCAATACTGTGACTTACACAATGAATGTAATAGAGTCATTTCTAGTCATCTAACTATGTAAGTATGGGTCCTAGAGCATAGTTGGATGCATTAATCATTATGTGGAATGGTCTAGACTAGTCAGAAGCTTGTAGAATAGGTGTTTCTACAAGCTTCTGTTTCAAGGTTTGGAAAGCTAGTTCACATTCCCTAGTCCATTCAAAGGGTACATCATTTTTTGTTAGTTCAACCAATGGTTTTGCAACCTTTAAAAATTTCTCAATGAATCTTCTATAATAGCCAATGTGTCCAAGGAATGATCAGGTGTCTTTTACAGTTTCAGGTTAGCGTCTGATTCCTTGGATGACTTTAATCCTTTTAGGGTCTATCTCTATCCCTATTTGTGAAATTTTATGCCCTAATACTATGGATTATTGAACAATTAAATGGATTTTTTGCCTATTGAGCCTTAAATTGGTTTCAACACATCGTTTTAGTATTTGATCTAATCAGTCCAATGCTTGATCAAAGTCTGCTCTGTACGTGGAAAAATCATCCATGAAGACCTCTACACCATTCCATATTTTCTACTGAAATATACTTAGAACTAAACATTGAAATGTTGCAGGGGCACTACACAAGCCAAACAACATCTATCTATATGTGAATGTCCCCCAAGGACTTGTAAAGGTAGTCTTGGCTTGGTCTTCTAGTGCTATTTGGATTTGGTTGTATCCACTATACCCACCAGAAAACTATAGTAATTATGCCTTGCAATGGTGTCTAAGACTTGGTCAACAAATGGCAATGGAAAGTGGTCTTTGAATGTTACCATGTTTAGTAGCCTAAAGTCTATACACACCCTCCATTTACCTCCATATTTGGGCACAATGACTAAGGGACTAACCTATTCACTATCAGCAATGGGGTAAATGAACCTAGCTTTTAGAAGTTATTTAATTTCTTCTTTAACCAGCTTTAATCCAATCAGTGATGGCATGAGTCAACATGACCATATGTGTTGGACATGGTTTTTTGTTTAAAGGGACTTTTAAAGATTTGAATGATGGTGAGGTGTTTGGAGGATTAACCACTTATGGTTGTAAGGACTTAGTTGGACTATTGGTTCTAAAGAAAGGTCTCTTCTTGTGTGGTTTTCTAAACCAATAATAGATTGAGGATTAATAGCTCTTATAGCATTATGTGCTATGGATGGGTAGGGAGCTCACCCTGCATAGCTGGAGCAGGTGGTAATGGAGCTAAGGGTGGAAGAGATGTAGCTGAATGAGAAGGATAGTTTTTCTATGAAACATCACCTCTAGGAGAAAGAGTTCTATAGTGCTCTTGGGCTGGGTAGTGAGGCTAAAGAGTGACATAACTAGTAGAGTCATGTGGAGAGATCGGCTACTGCACGTAGTATCCATATGGGTTACGCTAATGGTAAGGGTATTGTTGACATGGTGGTGGAATTTTCCATGATTATGGGTGTTTCCATTGTTGATATTGCTCATTTGGTTGTGGTGGAGTTCCACATGGATAATACATCAAGGTTTGGTGGAACTACCTTGGGTTACCTTGAGGATAAGGTAACCTTCGGGGTGTATTCCTTCTGTTTAATCATGGGTTGAGTGCATACATCCCAGATTCCTATAGTTGTGAGATTACAGGGCAACATCCCTTAGGATGGTCATATTGGCATATCTCACTCCCACTATCATTGTTTGTATTCGAATCCACAACCTCTTCAATGATGCCACTTTACCCTTACCTTTCTTATGTGCATATTTACCTTCTCTCTTTTTTATCCTTTCTCGATCACTAATTTGTTCCCTAGACTCCTCTACTATTTTAAGAATATTTTAAAATTTATCATCTAGGAAGTACCATATTTGATCTACCTTTGTTAATACTTCTGATGCAAATTTCTGAATGGGAAAATTTTTGTTATTCACCGTCTATTCGAGTGGTGACTCTTCTTCATCCTCACAAAATCTAACTTCCTTTTTTCAAAGGGAAGGATATCTGTTATATTCTTCCACACTCTCTCTTTTCCTTAACTCACCTTCCTCTTTAGCAACTTGCTCCAATAATCCTTGTACTTAATGGACCCTAAGCTCAAATAGCCTTCCTTGGGCATAAGTCCCAAAAGTTCTTCATGTTTTGTGCCTAAACTCATCTATGATATGGTGTAGTTGTTCCCTCTGCAAGTAATCATGGCCTGGGCAACGATGTAACAATGCATAATATCAACCCATGGTAGCATTCAAGGGTTCATGTCCTCCTTGTTTTCATCCTTGGATTTGTTTTCGCAAGTTGGACACTTGAGAATACGTTTGATACTTATCATTGAATAGTTCTAACATGGTAATCCATCAATGAATGGACTCTGGTTCTAAGGACTAGTACAAGCTTTCTACTTCCTTGATTAGTGTCTGTGGAAACAACTTAAGTTTCTCCCACTCATTTTCTATGTTTTGCAAGGCACATGCATTGTGAAATGCTTGCAAATGATTTTGAGGATCAGCATTGTATCCTCTTTCAAATCGTAGGATATTGTTCATGTCCAATATTTTGATCCTACTATCTTTTTGGAGCCTTTTTGGGATTGTAACAGCCTTAGTTATATCTAGCATACTTCGGGTAGCGAGTAGGGGTTCATTGTGATCGTATTCTCTATGACGTCTATGATGCCTATGTTGTTCCCTACTCTCCCTCCTTTCATAGTGTTTTTCTCTAGAATGTCCTTGTCCCCTTTCTTGACTTTTTTGTTTATTATTCTTGCTTCACCTACCGTTATCCTCAGGGTCTTTCCCTCTACGACTATGTTCCAATCTTGAAGAAGAAGGAGAAGGAGATGATGGAGGTGAAGAGGGAGGAGGACCCTCATCATGATGGTACCTTCTTCCTTCTCTTAGGTGGTCATGTCCTCGATCATGATTACGATTAAAATGTCCATATTTATCATGTGTTTGTGTTCCTTTTTTGGACCCTTTGTGTCCATCGGTACCAAAATTTGTGTTATGGATAGTTGAATAAAGATTCTAATACACAACCCCTTGATCGAAGTCAATAGGAGGAACATCATTTTGTAGAAGACCTCCTAGTGTAGGTTCACCACCCTCATTTTTACCTATGAAATATGGGACCACTTCCCCTTCATAGCTTTATGATGTCTCTCCTGTTGTAAGTCCCTTTGATGTTGTACCTCCATGGGTTGATACTCTCTCAAGTTGTGTTCATGCACAACATACTCTGCCTATAAGTTTTGTATACCAATTTGTGTGAGAGCACAAAGAAGCATGCTTGGGACTAAACGATTAGGAGGTAACACTATGTTACCTTCTAAATCATGCCAATGCAATTGTTCATCCTAGTGAAGGATAAAGGTAAAGTTTGGTATATACTCATTGGGATGAACGTATACCACACAAAACTATTGGGGCATTGGCGGGTCATCATGTGTACTACTCCTCTGATTATTCATTGTGTTAGACCTAGGTGGTGAAACACTCTCATAAGAAGAAGGATACATGATTAATTCTTCAATGTGTGATGCTTTTCTCTTCTCTTTTCTAATAATTTTAAAATAACCAACCTTAAGGGTTTGTTCCAATGATGGGAAGATTTCCTAAGTTCTATCTAGCACACAAACAACAAAGTCCCTAGCAATGGTGCCAATGATGAGCAACGAGGTATCCCTACGCTCAACTGTATGAATACCAGTGTCCATGCACGATCCGATCGAATTCCAAGGACTAAGTGCTTATGCACCTTTATAGAATAAGGACTAGTTAGTTAATCGTTGTCTTCCCAAGCTCACTTATATAGCACAACTGTATGGTTAAGTAAACTTGAGGTATATGATTTTTATATATTTTTATGTTTTATGTCTTGGTGCTAAAAAGGGAGAAGTGAAATAATTAAGTAAATAATTTAATTTAACTAATCAACTATGCTCTAACTAGTCCTAACACTAGCATCCATTCCTACTTGCCATATACATCTTGAACTAGTGTAGCACTACTAGGATTACCAAACACTAATCATTACTGGGTTACCAAGTGTTTCACACATGCTCGAAGTGGTCGTATTGAGTGTGCTTACTTGGGAGAATTAATAGGGTGAGAGAGAAAACATTAATTAACTACAGAAAGCATTAAATAACTATAAATAATATGAAGGGTAAGAGATAATCTATTCTAAATGCTACAAGGAGTATCAAAAAGTTTGTCTTTCTAGCCACAAGGTGTGCTTAGGTACAAAATGCTTGAATAAAGATCCATTCACTTTATGACTCCTACTATGGGCACTTAGAAATAATTCTAACTCCGAGAAAGGAAAAGTACGAGAGTTTGGGTAAGGAACTAAGAGACTAAATTAACCTATTTCCAAACCAAGTGTGTCACCCTCTTATTTATAGGCAACGAGATAGGCTTTGATATTAGATGTTCGATATTGCTTCGCAAGCTCTAATATCATGGACCCGATATTGTGGATATAAAATCGCAGCCTCAACATCACGGTTTGTTAGCCATGATCATCATACTTGTCGTCATCATGATTCTTATCCATGTTCCTAGCTTGACTCTCATCTTTGGAGCCCCCATGGTCATGGAACCCATTCTTCCCTAAACAAGAATTGTTTATAGTGGATTGTAAGTTTTGGTTTAGGGCCCCCTCATCAAAGAAAAGGGGAGGAAAGTTAGTGAATCAATAACCTCAAAAAAATGAATCCTCTCCTTCTTTCTAGCCTAGTAGGAATAAGGGGTTTGTGAAATATTTTTTCTTCAAAGCTTTGTAACACATCTCCTACTACCAATCCTTCTTGTGCTATGCCTTATTGGGATGACAATCTTGATAGTTATGGTCTTGCACAATGTATTTGACATTGAGTCCTTAAATGCCTAATATACAAGAGTTTGAAGCAACATCATAGGAACTAATTGATTAGGTGGAAACATAATGTTTTCCTTCATGTCCCTCCATCATAGATATTCATCCTAATGTAGGATGAAGGTGAAGTCTAGCACATACTCATTAGGATGAGTATAGACCACTCCACATTGTTGGGGCACTAGAAGGTTTGATCCTTTGGACCTTTGTTGATTGGATGTATACTTAAACAACAGTGGAGATTTAGCCATATGAGAAGAAGACATTTTATTTTGAAAGAAAAATAGTGTGGTTATACTATTATTATTATTATTTCCAATTATTTTTGATTTAAGGTTCATTACAACATCTTTGAATAATTTCACTAACTCCTAGGTAGTGCATGTACCTAACTAAAGTCCCTTGCAATGGCACCAATGATGAGTAGTGAGTAGTCCCTATGCCAAACCATACAAATCACTAGCGTTCACTAAGCAGTTTGGTCAAATTCCATAGAATTTGGCACTCTAAGTACATTGAGTCTAAGAAGTGAATCCAATGGACTTGATTGTTGTCTTCTCAATTTCACTTGTGAAGTGCAAGTGTATGGTTAAGTGTAATTGAGGCATATGATTTTTATCATTTTATATTTATTGTATAAATCACCTAAGTGCCAAAAAATAAAGTAATTAAATGTTTAACTAATCTAATAACTAACTAATACCTTTACTAATCCTAACATAAGCACCCACTTTTATTTAAGGTACACATCCTAAACCATGTTGCAATGTTACTACGTTACCAAGCGTTAAGTGCTACTAAGATTACCAAATGTTAATGTATGCTTGAAATGGTTGTGCTTATGTGCTTTAATTAATTGCTAATTAATTAATTAATTATATGCATTAAAGTAAATTTTTCAAATAAAAAATGCATTAAATAAACATTAAGCTAATTTCAAATGCTACAAGGTTTATGAAGAAAAATCATCTTTATTGCTGGTCACACTGAGGAGCTCAGGTACATTAGTGTTCAAATAAAGATTCAAACACTTCTCACTCCTATTGCGGGCACTTAGAAAATATTCTAACTATCAAATGAACAAAATGAAAGAGCTTTACTAGGATACTAATGAATTGATTGTCATAAATCTGGTTGGTGAGTGTGTATTTATAGGCAAAAATAAACATTGCATTGATAGGATCACATCAGTGCATCAAACCACATGTTGATGCAACCCAAGGAAGAATCTTTATCAATCAATTTAGCATTTTTTGGTTAAAATAAAAAATTTAGTCTCAAACATTAGTTTAAATGAATTTTTCTAGTAATAATGCTCAATTCTCTATAGTGTAAAGAACTTGTAAAAATGTATGTTTGAAAAGTCAAAGCTCAACACATTGTTGGGTTTTCCTTTTACATAAAAAGTGTTTTGAAATCAAAGCTAACATGAGTATTAACCAAGGATATCTAAAAACTATACTAAAAAGCTATTCATTAGTTATTAGATACTACTTTGAGTAGGCTAAAAGCTTGGTTTCCACACAAGATTTGTAATTTTGGCTAAGAGGCCAACTACACGTTGGTTGAACTTTGTTGAATAAAATAAATAATTATTTTCATAATAGGACTTTTTCAACATTGGGTCATAAGATGAATTTATTCATGTAAATTATTATTTTGGTTGAGAGGCCCATTACAATTTGGCTAGACTTTGTCATAGAAAGTAAATAATTATTGTCATAATGCCAAAGGATAAACATTTTCAAGGGAATTATGGATATGTAATGGTTTAGCTAATAAATTATGGACTTTTTCATGTGAATTATTATAATGTCTAAGTCAATTACCAATAAAACATTTAAGGCTAAATAACTTTCATGCTAAGAATTATTTGATGCTAATTTTGATTTTTTCCAACATGAAAATTAATTTTTACTAAATCAATTATGGGATTTTATTAATTTAAGAAATAACAAGATTCTCTTATTATATAATAGATATATATCATCAACATTTAGCTAAACTAGTTATAAAACATCTATAGAAAGAAGAAATTAATCATAGTATCTCTCATTATAATTGTTAAAAGTTTTTTGTTTGGATTTTTTTCCCAATGGAGGGTCATCCTGTAATTGAAGATCATGGAGGCGAAGTGACCTTGAAAAATGCAATAAATTAACAATTTTAATATGTGTGTACACTCTACATAAATTAATCTACGCATCTTCAATGGTTCAAATCAATATAGTTTAAAGACAAATAAGAAGGTGTATCAATTATTTTTTAAGGAATGAAGATAATAGAGCATGCAACATAGATTTTACCAACATATCACTAATAAGGGTCATCCATCACTTTGCAATTTGGTTATTATTTCTATACACTAATAATACCATCAAATGCAAAAATTATAAAATATTTATATATTCATTATTATTTGTAACTAGTGATAAATAAGTGTAGATTAACATGCATATAAAAATAAAAAATAATTTTCTGAAATTAAAATTAAACTTTTATTAAGTCCATTCATATTTGATTATGAAATTCTCCATGTTAGGAGTTTTAAAATATTATCAATAGATCTTTTAAGTGTGTTTTCATGAATTTTAGAACAAATCAATTAGACTATCAACAATGATGTACCACTCACATTTGATATGCTAAAATGTGAAAAATTGTAAGAAAGTATAGTGTTCATCTTCAATAATATTATCATTCATAATGACCATAGGTTGTTGGCCAGTAGGTTAGCTTGCCTAGCTTTGTACTCACAATTGCTAGGTTCATATTAGATTGTGTTAGGATGCAAATAATTCTATCAAGAAACTTGGTATTAAATAAGGATATCCACTCTTTCCCACTTTGTTTAGTATCTTCATTGATGAATTTGAACAATGGATTTACAACTTATTTACAAAGTACTAAATTTTCTTAGAACATATGTTAACATACTACCTTTGCATATGATGTGGCTTTGATCTCTTCTTATGTTAAAGGACAATCATATATGCTTAATATATTATATAATTTTTGTATTGAATCTAGAATCAAAGTAAATGTTCACTAGATAATGTAATGATACGTGATGCTAGAGATCTATGAAAGATCTAGAAAACACTAAAAATCTTCCTCTTCCTTGAGATAAGAACCTATGTAAGAGTGTCAACTATTCCAAATGGTGATAGGGATTCTAACTATATCTTTATGATCCCTAGTAATCAAGTAGCTACTTTTTGAGTGCTAGCTCCATCTAACATTAATCTAATAGTTAAAAGTAATGATATGTGATGCTAGAGTCCTATCAAAGATCCATATAAAACTACAAATCTTTCTCTTCCTTGAGATGAGGATAAATGTAAAAGTCTCAACTACTACAAATGGTGGTAGTAAATCCAACCATGACTATATAATCCCTAATAATTAGTGTAGGGCCACCTCTTTTGATCCTTTTTTTCTTCCCCTATAGATAATATTTGTAGGTGTTACATGCTAGAAAGATGTCTGGGAGGTCCTAGAGACATCTTGGCCAAGAGCTGAGTCTTCATAGGAGACATATAGTAAGTGTAGGAGATGTTTGGTAGGAAGTGGATATGTCTCTCCTAGAACTTAGATGTCTCAAGTGAGACATCTCTTATAGACTAGAGACATCTTTTATGAGGTATCTTTGCCAAAAGAGAGATGTCTTCCATGTAGTAGAGATGTCTCCCATGCAGTAAAGATGTCTTTCAAAAGCTAAAAACATCTCTCTCAAATTTTGGAATTTACATAAAGATGTCTTTACAAACCTAGAGATGACTCGTATGGTCAAGGAAACTTTCAAGTTGGTATTTCCAAAGTAAAAAACAACCAAAAAATAGAAGAAAAAGGATAGAAACAACTAAAATATTCAAGTTGAGCTTGAGGAAAGATTCCTAGGTTTCTTATCTCCTATTTCCCATAAATATTGTATGTTGTTTCATCTTTTGAGATGATAAGAGTTGAGGAGAATGGCATGAGAGCACAAGTTTGTAAGTGCATGATTGTGTATGCAATTCTATGGTTAAATTGTATGTGTGTTTGGCCTATGTGTGTCTCTAGTATACTTATGTGTGTTGGATCTCATTTGGTTGTGCTTTGCATTGAGGATAATCATTGTGTGGTTGTAGAGCCTCATGCTATGTAATGTCATTTGAGTGTTGTAAGTGATTTGGATGTTTGTAAATTGTGAAACCATTAATTATAATCTTCATAACATTAATTAAAGATAGCTAGTTTTTTGTTTTCTAGCATATTTGTTATTTTTCATAATATTTTGATTTAGTGGGATTTGAAGGTTAAAATAAATAGAGTAAACTTGATCCAACATTATTAGTATTGGAGCATTAGGTTGATTGTTTCTTAGGAATTTGGTTGTGAATTTTTGTCAATTTTAGATAGTGCTTAAAACGAAATAGGTTCAAGCCCTAAATAGAGACATGGAGAGCATGAAGTATACCTTTGATCTAATGATTGCTTGATTAGATAAGATTAGTACCAAGGTAGATAAGAATGTAAGCCCTAGCCATATTTAAACTCATGGATATGATGAGCATTCATTTTTAAATGGTGATGAAGAAGTTTCTTAGCTTGGTGGAGGGGAAAAATGATGAGAAAGGATCATCTAGCTATGGGAGTGTTGAAGCCCATTAGCCAAGAATTCCAATTGGAGAAAATCCACTTCCGTAGATTAGAGTTCCAAGAGCTCCATTGCCAACATTAACTTCTTCTCATAACAAGCTTGATGATGAGGATGAATCTAGGTTTTCTTGAATGTTAAGAAATTCTACTAGACTTCCATACCTAGAATTAAATACTTTCAACAATGTAGATGTCACCAATGCTTTCTCAAGTTGGTTGAGGACACTTAATAAGCATTTTGAGTTGGAAGATGTACCAAACCAATTAAGGGTACCTATTATTGAATCTAGATTAGAAGGGATGACTTCTACTTGATGGGAAAATGAGTCCCAAGCTTATGAAGGAAAAATGATCAACCCATTAGAGATTGGAATCTAATGAAATATAGATTAAGGAGAAAATTTTAATAGTCTCATTTAGAGATAAGAGACAATCATGAAGTTAAATTTTTTTTGGCTTTTTAGAGTAGAAGATAATAACTCATTATTTTTATATAATATAAGTTTATTTTAATAAAATAAAGAAAATTTTTGAATTGATGGGAAGTTATAATGATATTTTGGATCTAATCCATATATATAATTTTTAGGATTATTTTATCATTAGGTCTCATTGTGTTATTTTTAGTAAACTCTCCCCCACTTGTTACATATATATATATCCAAGGACTCCCTTGGAAATTTGTATTAAGAAATCATCAATGTAAATTTAGCAAGAATTTGGATATTTCATCATCAATTCATTAATCTTTTAGAAATTCATCAATTCATCAATATCATTCATTGTTATTTACTCAATCTTGGAAGTTGAATAATTAGAATTTGGGGCATTCACTATTTCAATTATATCTTAGTCATTTTTTAATCATTTTCCGTGCTTTTATATTTATCTGAAAGCTAGAATAGGTGGATAAATTTAATTATAATTTCATATTAATATCCATTATAGTTTTGAAGATATTTTCTCTAAGATTTGGTATATTTTTTGAGTCTTGAAATTTTACGAGAATGAATGATGACCAATGATTGGATTATTGCACCCTCACCTCACAATGATTTGATGTGATTATAGATTTATTTTAAAGCTAATAATTTTGGAAAGGTACAATTAAAATTGTGTCATAAAAAAATCAACATATCTTGAGTTATTATCTATAAAATTTTTACTACTAGAATTATTAATTTTTATAGGATGGAAAAGCTATAATATATCCATAGCTTTTAGAGATCTTTTGTAGTACTTCTTGTTTCCAAATTGTAGATAAATTCCTAAGATTTCCAAAACTAAAAATTTTATAAGCTTATTCATTATAAAGTCAAGATAACCAAAAAATTCTTTCGTTGACTAAAGTTACTTCAAAATCCCTAAGGCAAGGTGACAAAGATGTCAAGGATTTTTACAACAAATTTTGTTAACCATTACATCAAGCCAAAGTCAATTTTGAGAAGTATGAATAGGTTTCAATCTTTCTAGGAGGTCTCAAAATGGTGTATCAGTAGGAGTTCTCATTTTAGGAGTCACAAACTCTTGATGAGACTTATGATTTAGTACTTAAGGTAGAAAAGAAACTAAGCAGATTTGGGAATAGAGGCAAACAAGTTTCCACAAGAAAGAAAAAGGGATCCAAATCAAAGAAGGGATCCAAGTCCAAATATAAAAATAAGGATGGAAGCCATGACAAAAAGACAAAGAAGGATAACAAGAAGGGTAAAGCCAAGAAGGACTAAGGCAAGGAAGGCAAGGGTCAAGGCAACATCTTATCAAAGATTTCATGCTTCAAATGTGAAGAATGAGGACATAAGAAATACATTTTCAAATAATCCTAAAGCCTCCAAGATTGAGAAACTTTTTGAATTAAATTCTTATGCATTCATGAGGAATATGAAAAGAAAAGACCATCATGTTAGAAAATTGTTATTTTGGACTAGGACTAGGTGTTTACTTAGTAGGGAATGGATTCATATTTTCATTCGTGGAGGAGCCCAAGAAAATGTTTTTTCATCTTAGATAGTTAATAGATTAGGTTTGGTAACTAGTCCTTATCAAAGATCTTACAAGGTACATTAATTGTCAAGAGAGTTCTCTCAAGAATTGAGAAAGAAATGTGTTTTAAAATTTAAAATTTGGAGTTTTTATGATGTTGTGAAGTGTAATGTACTTCCAATTGATTTTGTTGATGTAATTATTGGTAGATCTTTGAATTTTGATAATGGTCCTTAATTTGATAAAGTAATAAATGTATGGAATGTAGCTATACTTGATGGAATCCATGAGTTGATTCCTATGATAGCTAGTCAAGAAAAGGTTTTTAACACAGATGTAGACTGATGTAAAAGGAAAAAGGAAATTTTATTTATACCATATTAGATATAATAAACTACATTTAGAAGTTCACTATCTCTTAGCCACTATTTCCATCATGTACTAGAATGCTATCAGTAAGCTTCGCTTAAGTTCTCATCATCTTTGAATTGAAAGTGGAAGATAGATTCAACTCCCTTGAGAAAAGCATATTTGTAGGTTGTGCACATGAGTCCTTGAAGATGAGTTACATGTGTTTCTTACTTATGCTATGACTACCCATTTTAGATAGCATTATAATGTTACAACAAAAATCCTATATGATTTTGTTTTTGATGCTCCTATTAGTGCTTGGTAAAATTGCAGAGTCTATCTTTATGCTTCATGAAAATGTAATATTTTTCCAATAGATCTTATGGGTCTTTGGACATAATAAAGTTTCATTTCATTTCATTTCATAAATAGATTGTGAGCTTTGGTACATCTCATTCGGATTGTAAAGGGTATTTTTTATGCACTACTTTAAAGCAAAGTAAAAGTTAATTTTAGGCATCTTGGTGGTAAAGAAAGAATAGAAGAAAATTCTAAAAGCCCTGCCAACATAAGTAAGAAAGTTTATTTTACTTTTTTTTTAATGTAGCTACCCTATTTTGTTGTTAATTTTGTAAAAAAGTTTATTTTACTTTCCTTTTTATGTCACTCCTATTTTGTTGTGGATTTGTATGTTTTCTTTTTCCTTTCTACTTTCTACTTTCTCATTATTTTTCTCCAATTTTAATCATTCTTCTAAGCTTTTGTTGAATTTTCATCATTTTGGGCTTGTTCTTATATAGAAATTGGTATCCAAACCATTTTCTATCTTTTAGGTAAATTTTGGATTATGTGGAAACTTTGTCCAACTTACTTATTAGATGATTTATGATTATTTTGGATCAAATCTTGATATAAACATGATTTTGTAAGAATTTTGTGAAATTTGGGCATTTATAGATTTTTGGTCATTTTAAAAGTCTTTTAGAGTTTCCAAATAAAATAATAATATTTATTGGACCAATTTTGCTTAGTGGGTAGTGGAATTCATGAATCTTTTAGATGCCCCCATTTTCATGTAGTAATGGAGTGTTTCTTAGTGTGATCCATCCTATGGAAATAAGGTTTTGGATGGATTTTCTACCTTGGATTTTGATTCATAAGTTCATGTGAGGCTAGGAAACTAGTTGAGACCATGACATTGAGGAGTTGAGTTTAGTGGTTGTTTGGAAAAAGAGGGCACAACACCACAAAGTGGCTTTTGTAGTATTTTCTCACATGTGTGTTAAAAGTAGGATATAAACTAATAGAGTAGATAGTGGAAGTAAAGTGCACAATAATAGCACACAATAACAAAAAGATTTACATGGTTCACCATGGGCCAAACTTTGAATAAATATTCTTCTGCTAATAAATGGTAGGACTACAAAAATGTATCTCTAGTTAATTACTAGAGGTATACAAAGTTGACACCCATCCTCAAGAAAAAAATATTCTTGGAATAATAAGGAGAAATATCATATCCCTTTAGGAAAAATTCCTAGAAATCTAAGCTCATAAGGATTATTTGTGTGTCTCTCCCTTTGGCCTCTCTTTCTCTTTGGCCATTGGCTTCTCTTTTACCCCTGCACCCATTTGCATTTTCCTTTGATTCGTAGCCAAGGAAAATGCCATGTGTTGCCTAACTTAGGTAGCCTTTGTTGAGGGTTTCCTAACTTAGCAACCAACTTGGGCAACTAATTTTGGTTGCCTAACTTAGCTTAGCAGGCAACCTTCTTTCCCTTTCTTTTTATTTATTTATATTAATGTGAAGTGGGCTTCATGTTGGAGGGACCCACACACGTTAGTGGTATGTGGTGAGACATAGTCAAAACTTATCCTTCTGATAATATGTGTGTCTTAACTATTGAGTATGTTAGTACTAAGGCTATTGCCAAGACCTGACCATGAGTGGCTCATTTGCAGTCACCAGGATTATTCAATGATAGTATTGAGATTATTCTAAGACCTATTAGTAACCAAGAGTTAACCTTCATAGATGCTTGGACAAAATATACATTCTTTGGATTTTTGGAAAATCTGTGGCATTTTTGAAATTTGAAATATTTTTGAATATTTAATTAAAAAAATTTACCTATATCATATCTTTATAATGTTGGCCTAGAACCTTTATGCTTCATGAAAAGGGAAACAAAATAACCTTTCTTATTTGAGGGATTTTGACTCTTCCTTCATTTTGATGTAGAGTGCCTAGAGTAGCCATGAAAACATCAGAAGAGGGACATGGGATGAAAGGTGGATTAATTCTACATAAGATGGATTCTTTAAACTTGAAAAATAATTTTTGTATGTTTTGTAATTTTTGTAAAATNGAAGATGAATATCTTTATTTCTAGATGTCTGATTAAGCTGAAACAAGTGTCATTAGAATTGTTATTTTGTGTACTATTTTATGATGCAACTAGTCAAATTTTTCAACACCTACATTTTTGTGGCTACACAAATCTCTATTTTTCTCTATAAAAATTTAATTTAATTATGTATGTAAATAATACGAAATTTTATTGTTGTATTGTTCTATTTTATTTATGTTTCTAATTAATAATTTCTGTCTATTTTATGACTTCCGTTTGAATTAGTAAACTAAGGTTAAATCCAAATCCTTGGCGCTTCATAGCATCTCTATTAGTTATCTATAAGATTTTATACATAATTAATAGGGGTGTTATACTAAGTGATCAATAAGGAAGTGATTTTGTCTAAAACTTGCTTGACATCTTACTCTAACCTAGGTAACTTCATCTCAAGAACTAATTCTCTTTTCTAATAGAGTGCCCAACAACTTAGCAAAAATATTACTTACAATGATCATTCGATAATTGTTCAAATTATTTTTATCCCCTTTTTATATAATAAGGTAGCTTTACTAGTTTTTCAATGTTAATCTAATCCTTGATCCATTGCTAAATTTAATTTATGCCAAGTTTCTCTATAAATAGTAGGTCATATTCACTTTAATGATAATGCATATAAACCATTTAAATCTACATCTTTGCTAGATGCTAATTTTAAATACTTTATATGACTTTCTCAAGAATAAATTTGAGAGGTACTTATAAAATAATAGTAAAATTATCATGTTCTTTTGTAAATAGTTTATTATAAAATGAGCAAAAATCTTGAAAAGAAAAATTAGATGATGAAGGGACTTTATGACAAAAATAATGTCAAATCTATTTAGGCTTTTTTTTAATTATGTTTGCAAAATAATCTTATTGCTCTTTAACAAATTTTTTTCTCTAGGTTCTAAGCAATCATTTATATGCATTAACTAAAATTTTTGTGTGACTTATGTTTGCATTCTTATTATTTTGTTTAGCCTACACACAATCCTCATCAAACCAAATCTTCTAAGCACCCTATTATTGTGAATGCAACACTTGCTTAGCTACTATAAGTAAAATTTGTTTAAGCTCCTTATGCCATCTTTCAAGAGTCTATCTGTTTTGTGTTGCATCCATATATTTTTTCTTAACTTTTGGGATTATTCTATGTTGAATTTTCTTTTGTATTCTTATTTTTTGTTATCTGAGAAATAATTTGAATTTGCAGAAAAAACTTTAAATGATGATGGCAAGACTCCATTAAATATTCTCCAACTTTCAACTCCTTAATAAATTCAATATGATCATAAGAACATAAAATCAATTTAATACAAGAGTTACCTTGTGAGTCTATGAAAGTAAATAATGAAAATTGTGGAAATCTAGCAAGGCTATCATAAACAAGAAGATCAATAATTTTTATCCATTCTAAAAGTTATAGACCCATCTTATTAATAGTGCAATTTGCAAAATGTCCTGTGCAATTGTGACCTTCAACTATATCTAAAGTACCAATTTTATGTTATCATCAAATAAATTTTATGTTATCATCAAATAATTTTTGTTTGCTGTGAACCTATCCTTGCATTAAAATCTTCACAAATGAATATTGAAGTTTTTTGCTGAAAATTCTACAATATCTATACCTAGGTTATTATGAAATAATTTCTCAATGTCATGTCATGAAACACAATAACATAGGTTAGGTATAAACTAGGCAATGATAATAATGTAGTGATGAAGGCCCTTTATGATGTTGTGTAGCAGAGGCGATAGAGGATATGGTGAAGGCAAATGGGATGTTGGAAGAGGAAGCAGGATATTAACTGAGTTTTAGAAGGTCCTAAGAAAAATAGGCAAGTTAATTGGAAAAATGACCCAAGTAAGAGGAAAATTGATGATTGGCAAAGGATTGAGAATTGTCATAAATAGGAAAGGGATTGAAGAATAAGGGAATAGAAAATAAGGGATTTGAAGACCAAGGGAACATAAAATGAATCCTTTGAATATACCGTAGTTTATAATTCTTTGTTATTAAGTAGAATTAAGCTTGTGATATTAATATAATCAAACTTATAACCTAAAGTTACTAAGTTAAAACTATCACCCAGCTAAAATAATTCCTCGTTTAATTAGAAAAATATACGCGATTCAATTATTATTAGTTGTATAAATGCCTGATGATGTGAAAATTGAATATACATGCATAATATTACCCTTTGTCATTTCTATGAGATAAAAATAAAATAAAAAAAGCTGAAAACATTCGTTTTGTTCCTTGTTTTCTAAAAAGAAGTGTTTACTGAAATGGAAATCATCAGACAACCTTTTAACGGTTGCTGCATGTAGGATGGTATAATATTGCGCGAAATGATTATTGTGTTACCCTTTATTCCTAAGTACGATGGCCTCATGGGCAGCAAAATAATTATTTTCAGTACGGCTTGCAGGTTCCATTTCATTCAGTACCTTGTCACCTCTATGCTCGGTGAAAATATTTTGTCTATCCGAAATAATTATTATCAGCACGCTGGCAATGCTATGTGAAGTGAAAATTTTTCATATCTTTTCAAAATAATTATGTTCAGTAGGCATGAAGGGGTATCACTTAAATTCATCAACTAATGCTATGCTCCGTGAAAATTTTTCATATCTATCCAAAATAATTATTTTGGTACAACATCCAAGGTTGTACTTAGTTCTCCATTCTGCTAATGTTATGCTTGGCTAAAGTGTTTTTAAAAAGATTCGATGGCGTTGTCAATGTTTTATCCGTGGAACAATTACCATCAGGTTAGGTCTTGGCCTTCCTGGCCGCGCAATCCGCGCGAGCATTTAACCCAGCACTTTTAGTTGCATACTCTGTGCGTTTTACAGATTATATATCTCAGAATCAAACCTAAAATGAGACTTTACTACTAAATTAACACCGAGATGTTAAATTAACTTTTATTAACTTTATATTTCACTAATTTTAATTAATGGCCTCATTGGGCAATGGTGAACTCATTCCACAAATCACAATAAATGAGATCTTTTAATACTTTCTTTTAACATAGGCACAGGCATCTTGACACACGAGTTATGGTAGAATAGTTTCTCAATGTTACGTCATTAAACACAATGAGATGTTAAACTTAGTGGTAAAAGTTTTGGCCTATAAACCCTAAGTCACAGATTTGGAGTGAGTAGCATTGTATCATGGATTTTTAAAAAAATTTATAAAATCCAAAAGAGTACTGCTATAGAGGATCTGGTGGAGGTGACCTGCAACTATAATTATAGCCAACTTAGGTCAAATAGGTATATAATCATTCCATCAAACTTAAAAGATATTGAATGAACTTCCTACAACAATTAATGTCTAGATAGACATCTTTTCATGCATGTGCGGCTTGTGGGTTGGGGAGGAAGGGTTAGAATTAAAACTAGATTACCATATATATATAGCTCCAAGAAATATAACGAATGCAAACTTTTATAATGTTTTATTATTATTTTTAAATTTAAAAATTTGATAAAATATTAAATCATGAATTTTAATAGTAAGGATTTCTCTTTCATTTTGAGCTAAGATTTAAATCAGACTTTTATTTTCTATTGCTGATGGTATAATATTCAAGTAAGTTTATAGAAGTTTCTAACTCCTATCATTCCATCATGTGGGAGTCTAGTAATTCATATTTTCAAGTTACAAATCTTGTAAATTTTATCCTACTCCATGTCACATAGGAAAATAATGCTGCATAAATTTGGTTGAAAGAGTAATGTAAAAGTGCCGTATGGAATGCTGACATGGACCCAACCATGCATAAATTTGGTTGAAAGAGTAATGTAAAAGTGCCTTGTGGAATGCTGACATGGACCCAACCATGCATAAATTTGGTTCAAAAAGTAATGTAAAAGTGCCTTATGGAATGCTGACATGGACCCAACCATGCATAAATTTGGTTGAAAGAGTAATGTAAAAGTGCCTTATGTAGGTTGTGGTCTCTTCGGTAATGAATTATGTGGGATCTCTACATTTAGCTCTGAGGGCTGCAAGCTCTTCTTGAAGTCTATGAATTTTTTCTTTTGCATGCTCTACCTTAGTCTCTACCATGAGCAATTTTCCTTTTGTAGTGATGAGCTTAGATTGTACTGTAGTGACACCACTTGGGATGTTGAAAAGTGTTGTCATTACTTGTCCAATTTGTAGCAATCAATCAAGCATATCTTCATGGTTAGTAGGAGTCATCAAGGTTCTAGCTAACATCTAAGCATCTATGGCTCCAGTTAGATCTGCTAGTGGCACAACATGTATGTTGAAGGGCTCTTTGATGTGATTAGTGATCACTTCTGCAACTCCTGCTACATCTTGGTGCTACATTACCACTATTGTGGCTCCCTCTTTGGTCTCAAGTAGCACTTGGAATGATGCAACATTTCCAAAGATCTATTGTGATGATTAGACCTTTTCTTCTAACTACAATGAGATTTTTCCACTTGCTAGATCTGCTGAAACTATGGGCTAGATGGCATTGTCAATAACTCTATAAAGGTTAGCCTCCATTGTTCCATAGTTGATGTTTTTTGAAATTTGTTGTAGATCATTAATGGTCTATAATCTTGTGGTGGTAGTGGTGGAAGTTGTTCTTCTTATTGTTGCTACTATTACTCTTGCTATTTTTGTTGCTTCTATTGTTGTTCTTACTCTTGTTCTTATTCTTATTGCTCTTCACCATGATCTTTTCAAGGTGGTGCTAGTTTGAGTAATTCAACATACAAAGCATTTTGGGCTCTCTTGGGAACATCATTAGTGTATCCCAGGATTCTGGCTCACTTGCATAACTTTATGAGAATTTAGGAAAATAGAAGTGTTTTTTGTCCTACCTTCCTTCAAATTGCCTCTAAATTTCCATAAAGTAGAGTTGTACGAGGTTGGCATTGTATTTTCCCATCAGGACCACACTTCCTCTACCCACATAAGTGGATAGTCAATTAAGTCCTTTTATTGGAAATAGGTGATAGGTGCCAATTTTGAAGTAGATTCTTTCTTCCAGAGTCAGCTCATTATAGCCCTTATCTTCTTTGTCATATGTCCATTTTAGCCATAGTTTTCTAGTTTCAGGATCCAATTAGGTGGATAGATGTGCTATCCTTACCCCTTCATTGGGTATGTTGAGCACTTCAACTATTGCCTTGATTGAGAGAATGAGACTGAGATTCCTTCAATGTTAAGAATGGCATTGTCTTCTTTGTTATACTAAAACTAATAGGTTTTCCCAAGATACCATTTACCATTGTGTGAAAGTATAGGTCATAGGAGTGATCCTTGGAGTTCTGTCCATACCACTTCAAGAACAAATTCCATGAATGAGCCAAAGTTCATTTCCACAATGACTATGGTTAGGATGTATCTCTCCTAAATAGCTTGGAGGTAGTCTTGTAACAATGTGAGGCATTGTCCTTGGACTTCTGGTTCCTTTTCATCTCCTTGGGCCAATTTTTTTATAGTAGGAGTTTCTTGATGAATGCTAAATGATTGGGCTTCCTACTCATATTCTGGTTCTTTCCCTCCTATTCGGCATCTACCTTGGCCTCTTAGTCATTTACTTGTACCTTGTGAGGGTCCTCCTTATGCTTCTCTCTTTGGGACCATCTGTAATCATTAAGGAATTGGGAATCATTAGAAGGAATTCTCTAATTTCTATAACTCCCTTCCTTTCTCATACTTTAGTTAGATTAAGTTTGTATTTGTTAGGATTGTAGAGTTAAAAATTTTTAGCAAAATTTACCCCATAAGTGTAATTTCTTTATAACCTTTTACAATTGTTCATTTTGTCCTTATGTATGGCTCATAATGATGGTTATTATTCCTTAAGAACATTATTTAAGTGTTCTAGCATTAATATGATTGATTGTTCCTTAAAAATTTCAACTTTCACTTCATACATACACTTAGAATACCTTCTAGGTATTAGAAAATTTTGAAAAATCAACTCAAATTTTCCTAGCATCCCCATGACTAAGATGAACACTCCAAGATCAAATAGTTTTGAAAATCATGAAAATTGAAGCAATAATGTGGAAGATATGTCTTGGAAAAGGTAGGAGCTCATAGCTCAATTTAGAGAATAAATTTTTAAAAACTTTCACTTTGGTGCAATTCAAAAAATGGTGAAAATGGTGTTAAGTGTCCAACTATTTATACTTTTTGTAGATTCAATATCAATGTAAATCCAATATCAAAGCCCTAAAAATTTCATTTTTCATAAGGGTATGATGAGAAAAATGATGTGTTTGGATATTTGGAAGATTTGAAGGTTACTCAAATGGTTTGGATGATGGAGATATGCATATTTTTGTCAAATACTTGTCATTGGGAGTTCATAAAGAAGGAATCTTGGGTTAAAAAAATTCATAAGATGGATAAGAAGGGTAATGAATTCATGTTGTGAGAACAAATAGTTTAAATGATATGGGAAGTATTTATTAACATTTTTTGATGCTGGAAGGTTCAAGATGACGTGGAATCACTTGGTAGGTATAAGATACAATAGTTATACAAGTGGGTCCTCCCTAAAGTAGGCTCCAACCCTTAATGCCCTTGTATAACCATGCCTAAAGTGTTCTTAGGCACTTATTGAGTTAAATGTAATGCATATCTTTTCAGAAAAACATACTTGTTAGTATCACAAAATTGGGAAAATAACTCTATGTTACATAGAACCATAAGTTATGACTATTCTTAAGTGAGATGAGATGGACTTAGAAGGAATTGCAAAGATGGGATGTGAGCTATCTTACCATAGGCATAATTAATTATTGTGTTTTATTAGTGGTTAAAGTAATCACTAACATTTCTGTCCAAGATTCAAACCAAGTCTAGACCATTGTCTAGTGAAATCACATTATTTCATCTCTTGGAATTACAAATTTAAGAATATTAATGTTGCAAGGAGTATTGTCACTTGGCATATTGTCCAAGGGAGAAGTTTATTCATGGAATTTTTTTATTTTGTAAATTTCTAGGAAGATACCTACCTTCAAGCATTGTGTACTATTTTATTTTTTTCTTGTGTCAACCTTTAAGGCAATAATTATTTTACTCTTACACCAAATTTTTGTTAGATATAAAAGGATATAATACAACCTTATCAACATGATGGAACTCACAAAAGTAATCTAAGAGAATCCAAAAGTCTCCTTGATGTCACAGCCTTTACATTTCCACTTGGTTCTTCACTCTCTGGTCCATGCATAATGATCATAGGTTTATTCTTAGTTGTATGATGAAAAATAATATCATTATGGCCATGGTAAAAACATCTTATTAATGGAATGGATGTTATGGACTCATTGTTCAAATAATCAGTCCCTTATGACTTGATAGCATAGACAAATCTTCATCTTATTGGACTACATCTTGCCTTTATTTGTAATGTGTCTTATTAGTAATCAAAATTATTTATAGAAGGTTTGAAAACAAATTATGAAAGAAATGAAAAAGATAGCAAAATTTATGAAAAAGTGTAGATAATGAAAAATGTTAAAAGAATGGAAAATGTCAAAGAATTGAAAGATATATCAAATAATGTCAAAAATTTAAGAAATGAAAAGTATCAAAGAATGAGAAAACATTAAGGAATGTGAAAAATGGGAAAAAATGAAAAATTTAATAACATACCTATAGCTCTAAATTGATTTCCCCATGACTATTATTAAACTAAGTTAAATGAAATATAGAACAAATAGAAGACTAATGGTTAGGTTGGGTTGATTCCTTAGAGTATTCATAATATGGTTTGACTTGTTGGATATTGACAAGGATAAACTTATGTGAACTAGATGGGTGGTGGATATGTAAGGCACCAGATGGATAAATGACTTGCATAATGTATGGTCTCTTCTAAAGTATCTAGAATTTAGCTTTTCGGGATAAATGACTAGGATTATAATAAAGGACATTGTCATCCTGTTGTATGGTTATATTCCTTATCCATGATTCATGCTTAAGTTTGGAGTACTGATTATGGACTTTACTACTCATAAGTGCTATTATCCAATTCTCATCTAAAAGATTTAGGTTCATTAGACATTTCTTTTGGGCTAGATTCATATTAAGTTCAAGTTCACTAGTAGTAGCTAAAGTGTGAAGCTCTGCATGGATTGGAAGCATTGGCAATTTGCCATAGACCAACTTGTATGGTGTGTATCCTATAGGTAGTTTCTAGGATGTCCCATAGGCCCATAGAGCATCATTTAATTTAGTATTCCAATCCCATCTGAACCTACTAAACATCCTAGTAATTATTCTAGTAATTTCACAGTTAGTGGGTTTTTCTTGACCATTTGCTTTGGGATGATATCATGTTAGTTTATGGTTCACCCCAAGTTGTTGCATGAGTTTCTTAAAGGTAGCACTAGTAAAGTAAGTCTCATTATCTAATATAAGCATTCTTGGTACTCCAAATCTATTTACCACATGTTGTTTGAAAAATTTGGCAACTATCTTTGTTGTACAGTCTTTTATTACTGCTGCCTTTGTCCACTTTGTGTAGTAATCCATATTCACAATAATATATTCTTTTTTTTAACATCAGTTGAATGGACCCCATAAAATCAATTCCCTAGATATCAAAAGAATCTAGTGGCTATATCCAGTGTTGTGATCCTTCATATCTAGCCATAATTCCTCTATCCCTTCAATAATGTTCACAAGATTATGCAAAAATATGGGCATCTATGAATATAGTAGGAAAAAAGTAGCTTGCTATTAGTAGTTTGAGTGTCATTCTATGCTCTACATAATGGCCACCACATGGACATTCATGAGTGATGTGCAATGAGGTACCCCTACACCTAACCATATGAATCACAAAGTGTTCACGCATGATCTAGTTAAATTTTGTGGACTCTATAGTTTCTATTGCACTAGTCTCCTAGGTAGTAAACCTTGCTCTAAGGTCATTCATTTTCTTCCCAACTACACTTGTGATGCACATGGTATGATTAAGTATAATCAAGGTATATGATTTTTATCATTTTATGTTTTATGTTTTTTGGTGCTTGAAGAGAGAGAGAGAGATAAAGTAATTTATTAACTAATTTAACTTACCTAATTCATTGATCTCCAACTAGTCCTAACATAAGCATTCAGTCCCACTTTCTATACATGTCCTAAAACCATGTATCCACTACTGGGTTACCAAGTGCTATGCTACTAGGTGCACCAAGCAATAACGCTGCTAGGATTGCCAAGCGAATATGTGTTTACACTCGAAGTGATTATACTTATGTATTTAATCTATTTAGCTTAATTAATTAAAGTCTAGTTTAGCTTAATTCAACTTAATTAATTGAGTATTTAATAAAAACAATGAATGCATAAATAAAACATTTAAATTATCTAGAATGTTGGAAGGTTTATCAAGAAGCTCATTTTATTACCATACACACTAGTTTGGTTCAGGTACAACAATGCTTAAATAAAGATTTGTACACTCAATAACTCCTACTATGGACACTTGGGAAAAATATTCTAACTTTCAGATAGAAAAAATGTAAGAGCTCTACTACTACTATGAATCTAATGTCATAAATGTTGCTAGTGAGTGCATATTCATAAGCAAGAAATGGACCTTGCATCGATAGGGCTATGTCAATGCATCAAATAATGTGTCGATGGGGCTGCATTGATGAGGCCCAATCGACAAGGCCTAGTTGATGAGGCCTTGTTGACATAGCCAACTATGATTCATCATACCCCCACCACTATATAAAAACTTGTCCTCAATTTTCTTTACAAAATTGAGAAGGTATGGGATTATTAACTAACTCTAGACTCAACAAATTGATTTGATAAAATTAAGTGCCCAAGTGTATGAATCAACCCATTACAAAAACTATGGCATTCATGACACAAAATTGAACACCATGACATGACTCTACAAAATTGCATAGCATGTTTGTTGATAGTGTGAAGTCAGTTGGAAAGATCAAATAGTCCCAAGTGATGCAGGTTCCTAAAGCTTTGAAAGACATTCATTGGCTTCAGGCATGTGTGACCGTTGAGGTAGCTACAATTGTCCTGCTACTTCTACAACTTCTAGTGGGAGGTGAAAAGAATCTAATAATGCTTTCATTTTCTCCTCCTTACTCTTGGGATCATGCACCATCCATGCAGTTTTGCTAGTGGGTTGGAACAAGCACATCCCAAGGATAGGAAATTGATGAAAATATTTCCTTGGCATTGATGAACTAGACAAAAAATTAGTTATGCTTGATGTTGAATGCCTTAACTACATCTTTTAGCTCCTAGTAATCATTCATTCTCTTGGCCAAGTTCTTAGCTATTGATCATTGATCCATGAATTGAGCCTTGTGAACTTTAAGTTTAGCATTTGTTATTTCAAGATTTTGCTTGGTGTCTTTATGGTGCTTGAACTCAACCTCGTACAATGAGTTCAAGCTAGCCACATGCTTTTTGAGTTTTGACCATGGCCATCCAATTATCAACATCACTAGGTTTGCATAGCGAAGATTCACCAATTCCATGTACTTTATCATTTCTTCAATTTGGAACTCCTTTAGGTAGATCTCTACTTTGTCATAGGCATCTATTCCATCAATGTTTGGTTGCCACACTTCTCTTCCTTACTGTAGGGCTTCTTTTACTTTTGCCTTAGCCATTTGAATATGCTTCTCAATCACTTTATTTTATAAGCCAACTTTGTATCTATAATGATTCTTAACTCTTTCAAATTTTAGAGCCTCATTTTTCCAGGTAGTAATCTCAATGGTAGGTTTCTGATGTAAGGCTCAGACATCCTCCATAGATAGATTATGATTTTCCATAGACAATTTCCTTAATTCTATGTTTACTTTGGCAAGTTGATTCTGTTGTTGATGAATGAATTCCTACATTTTTTTTCTATGCATCAACATTGCATAGGTGGTGATTTTCTATGGTCAGTGACTCATTTTCATAATGCATCTGAACCAAGTCCTTTTGAACTAAGTAGGCTTTTACTTCTATTATGGACTAGTTAAATATGGCTATCACTATTTCCTCCTTGCTTATTTTAGTCATTCTTGAAGTTTTTGAAAAGCTTCGTCTCTTATTATTGCTAGGCTGAGGAGTGTGAGATTAGAAAAATGGGAGCATAGTTTAAAAAATTCCATGGCTAAGCATTGGTTTTGTGCTTGGGCTGTTTCAAGTTTCCCTTCCAAGATGATGCACTTGTCCTTTCCTTCCAATAGCTCTAACTAGGTTGTAGTAATGGTATCCAAAAAATCAAAGATATCTGGAATTAGTTGCCCAATCTACAACAGTCAATCCCACAACTCTTCATGTTGGGCTGCACTCAATTTTTCATTTACCATGCCTATGAATGTTTGCACATATTGAAGTGTAGATACATATGGTGTAGACACCATAGGTGCATTGAGTGCTTCAATAATTCAATCAACAATGAATTCAGTAGTAGTCTCCTATCCTTAGTGCTACATCACCAATACAGTTGCATCCTCGCCTTCCTCCAAACACATCAAAAAGAAGGTGGAATTCCTAAATATTTCTACAAATAAATGGTATTGGGATAGAGACATCATCACCTATCGGTTATTGGGATCTAACCTACTAGGCAACTGTGTACATTGGGCAGAGAATATTGGTCCACCTCTTTCTATCTAGCTAATTGTCTAAGCCACCTCATTAAGGTGACTCATTATAGGTCGATATACGGATGGATCTCCACCACTCATTCTTGTACATTGCTTCCACTCACACAAGAGCTATTCTTAGATTTTGCGCAAACACTCAATGGCTGCACAGGCCTCCAACATTGTTTCTTGAGTAGGTGGTGGAGGTGGTAGTTGCTACTCCCATTCTTTAGTCAGAACATGTGTCTTTTCCTTCATTATTTCAAACTACAAGGCCAAAGGAGCATGCCTAATTGTGTCATTTTTATAGTGGATCATCCCCACCCTTTTGCAAAGTTTTTGGATGAGAAATGGAAAATGAAAGGTTTCCTTCCATGTTCATTTTCCTTAAAGTGCTTCTTGATCTGTAAATAACTTAATTGTGGAAGTTCTATTGGAAATCTCCCACTTAGAGTAGCACATGCTTGAGTAGAAAAGGTAGTCATCCTACTAGGCCTTATCATCAAATTGAGTGATAGGTTGTTATTTTGAAGTATATGTGTTTTTGACAGTATAAGCATGTTGAACTCCTTACAGTCAACCTCGTAACACCACTAGGTTCACTTCTTTTTGGCCTTAGGGTTAGCTTGTGTTGATAGTTGTACCAATTGTGTCCCAGTATTAGGCAACCCAAGCAACTATGCGATAGCTTTAGCCAAGTAGAACAACTGAATAACCTTAATCTTCACTATGAAGCCTAGCCTTCTATTGTTCAAGAAGAGATACATCTCTCTCATGTACCACTTCCCACTGGAAGTGATGATTGGCCACATGGGAGAAGTTTGCTATTGTGTTTTCACCTTTGCTAGAGCATGCTCTAAAAATGGCCCAAAGTTTAGTTCTTAGAGAACTAAGTGTTGGATCTCACAAGGCTTAATGGTGTTAAGGTATGCTTATATTAGTGTGACTTCAAGCCTTGGTATGGGTCCTCATGCTTTCCCTTGTTACAATTATTTTGTTGGAACTTCTTCTTCAAGAATCTATCAAGTAGATTCCACTTCAAGCTCCTCTCAAAGAGGTCCTATTGCATGGGTTGCCTCTAGTGGCTCCTAAGCTTGCTCTTGTTGGCCCCTTCTAGTTCTAGGCTATTTTTGCCTTGGTTGAGAGGGTTCTCCTTCCTAGGTCATTTTAGTTTTCGCACCATCTGTAATCACAACATGACCATGTGTTAGCAATTGTTGTGTAACATGAAACAATTAGAATACCTTATCTCCTTAGGATAGTTATACTTGGCTAAGTTGTGACTATGGCTAATTCAATCCATTTTAATCATTATTGTATTTATGTTTTAATCATAATAATTCATTCTAGAGGGTGTTGGAAGGGTTGACTCTCAAAATTTGATAGTTTCATATTATTGTATTCATTAAGCCCTTTTGGGAGAGAGAGAAATTTTCAAAAAATTTCATTTGAAACCTTAAGGTTTGCGGCCCCCATGATAAAGAGATTACCTATGGTAGTTGCAGGATCAAAGAATGGAGTGATTTGGATAAACAATTAAGAAGTTATGGGCTTTGGAAGGTTTTGGGCTTTGAAAAATGGAAAAACCTCCTCTGTTATGAAGAAAATGTTAAAAAATTCAAAGTTTGTGGTAGTATTTATAAGATTTTTGACATGCGTCAATGGGGCCCCACCAATGGGGTTGGTTACATCAACTAGGCCTAGTTAATGTGGTTGTTGACCATTATTGACTTGCATTGACTTTGGAGAAACTTCCAAAATACAAGAAGTTTTTGAGTGAAATTGGGATGAAATGAAAGCCCAACAAGCCATGAACATTAGCTGGGATGACCCATATAGCATCCTTGGCATTAGCTGTGAAAGCTCCTGGGGGGAGCTTAGATGACACATCTGGTGCATGTCCGCTAGATTCCACACGGATGCGGGGGATTCCTCGGCGGACCGAAGCAGGCGCGAGGCTCTTCTGCAGGGATTTCAACAGGCCGCTAACTTC
>MNCI01007115.1:192935-238942 GCA_015680685.1 Gnetum montanum
AAAAAAAAACAAGCCATGAACATGATGAGAATAGTAGAAGAGAGTGTTGAATCATAGAAAATATAGAAAATTATTTGGAGAAGGAATTTAATGAAATTTTAAGGAGCATTGATTAAGATACACAATGGAATATGTGAAAGATAGAATTGTAGCAATGTCTAAAGTAAGGAACTTAACTAACCTAACCTAACAATATGCAAGTGGATCCTCTCCATAGTAGGCACATGCCCTTTTCGCCTTTGCATAATCTCAACTAAGGAGTCCATGGGCTTAATAATCAATTAATGATCATGAAAATATAAGGACCAACCCCAAAGAATCTATCCAAGAATTCCAACACATCAAACTAAGACATCAAGCATAACATGAAAACTGGCAGCAAGGTAAGTTATGGTAGCATATATGGATGATTGAGAAGGTGGGATGGAATCCAAAATTAAGGTCATGAGAAGTCACTTGTGTAGTTTGTGTTTAAAATAACCTGGGAAGACCCATCCTTAGTCTAGATTAAAACTAGCTTCTTTCAGTGACTTTGCATTGCCACTCCAAGATCAATCCACCCCCTTAAGACATAGGAGTGCTCCCATAAAACAACCACCATTCCATAAAGAAAAGAAAAAAGAAATAGGAAGTAAGAGATGGCCTTAGTTAGAGGGGACCTTTAGGCATGGGTAACATGTTATTCTAGTCCCATAACCAGTGCTTGTAGCCCATTTATTTGTTTAAGGGGTGTGCTCTGAATTCCCATCACATTTTCTTTTTTGGATGGTAACCACACCATGTAAAGACTTTATTTGACTTTTCATTATTGAAACATGGAATGGTAAGTAGTCAATGAAAATACTCAAGCACCTGAGAAGGTAGAAGATTACAAAGAGTATTGAGTTCCCTTGAATTCACACCCTATACAAACCTTTTAAATGCTTCCCAATTCTAAAAACTACTAAGGTCACCAATTTATTAAAAGTTGATTTAATGAAAGGAAACTCAAATTTCTAAAACAAGGAAAACCATAGAGTTGGTGAATGGGTGGATGTTGTGGACTCACTAACTATTCCATGAAAAATAAACCATGTCATAGTTATCAAACATCATAATTCAAAAATAGATGAGAATTTCAACATTAAGCACAAACCATCATTGGTAAATAGCAACAGTGGCATTGTGTCCTATGGTAATAAAGCACTTTCATTAGAAAAAATAATGAAAAGTAACACAAAAAAATAAAATAACATAAAGAAAAATATAGAAGGAAGCAAAAAATATATAAAAAAGTATAAAGTATTTAAAAAAGAAAAAACATACTAACAATGTTGTAAAATAAAAATCGAGAAAATTGATAAAAAATCAACGAAGTGTAAAATAAAAATATATAAAATAAAAAGGTGAAAAATTGAGAAGCCATGTGGATTGTTAGCATGAATGGCCATCTTCCCTATAACGAAGTTGGAAGAAGGAGATTTGAAAGACTAAACATGGTTGTTTATCTATTAAGGTAGTTGTTGCATTGGCTTACTTGGGTTCATGGAGAAGCTTTACTTGTTGGATGTTGATCAATTGCTTTTTATTTGGGCTCTTAGGCTTATATATTAACATGGCCCTAGAGGAAAAGGTTTGATCAATTATATAAGGTCCCTCTCACAATGTTTAGGGCTTTGTCTTCTAAGGTAGATGTGTGGGGTTCTAGTAGAGAACCTTATCTCCCAGTTGAAATTTCACTTTCTACATTTTAAGGTCATGATATTTCTTGTTAAATACCTTGAGCACCTCATTTAAAGATAGGGCCACTCATTAGTTTTCATCTAGCATGTTTACTTTAATTATTCTTTCTTTCTATGCTAAACTTAGGTTAATATTCAGATCATAGACTATTGAGAGTGTATGGAGCTTGGATTGAATTGGAACTGTTGGAAGTTTTCCATACACTAGCTCGTAGGGAGAGTAGCCAATAGAAATTTTCCATGTTAAGTAGTAGGCCCATAGTGCATCATTGAGTTTCGTGCTCTAATATTTCCTATATTTTCTTATGATCCTTGTTTGGATCTTTGTGATTTTCCTATTAGTTACCTCTACTTGACTGTTGGCTTGGAGGTGATAGGGTGTTGTTAATTTATGTTCAACATCCAAGTGTTACATCAAATTTCTAAAAGTGCCACTTGTGAAGTGAGTTCCATTGTTAGAAATTAGTGCACATGGTATCCCAAACCTATTTACAACATTTTGTTGCACAAATCTGGCAAAAATTGTTGATGTACAGTTAGTGATAGGTTTTGCTTCTACCCACTTAGTGCAGTAGTCGACTGCTATGATGATATATGTATTTCCATTGGACATGGGTGTGATGGGACTCATGAAGTCTATGTCCCATATGTCAAAGGGCTCTATTGATTGAATCTACTATTGAGGATCCTCCATTCATGTAGTCATCCCACCATATCATTAATAGCATTCACAAGATCAAAAAAAAATGGTGAACATCCTTGAAGATTGTAGGCCAATAGTATCTTGACATCAAGATTTTTATGGTCATTCATCTTCCTACATAATAGTCTCTACAAGGGCTATCATGAGCATCCTAGAGAATATGTAGTTGATCTGCATCAAGGACACACCAACAAACTAGGCCATTAGCACACACCTTGTAAAGGTTTCCATTGATTTCCATGAAGTACTTTGCTCAATGAAGAAACTCTTGTCTCTTCCTAAGGTCCAAATCTTGCGGCATCTTCTGAGTGAGAAGGTAAGTAAGGATGTCATCATACCATTTTATTTTTATGGGCATTTGGTCATTTATTGCTCCTGTAAAGAGGAGTTTGTCTAGAAACTAATCAGAGAGTGGGCTCTCCTCCTTTTTGTTATCCCATATTAACCAAGAGAGATGGTCAACAACCACATTATCAATTGCTTTCTGATCTATCATCGTAAGATCAAATTCCTGTAAGATCATGAGCCACCATATAATATAGAGGTTCACTATTGGCTTGTTCATTAGGAAGAAGATGGCACTGTGGTCTGTGTACACAAATACTTTATATCCAAGCACATAGTGCTTGAAATTTTCAAGAGCATACACCATTGCCATTAATTACTTTTTCATTGTAGTGTAATTCAACTATGCATCCACAATGCTTTGACTTATGTAATAGATGTAATATGAATGTTTTTTTATCATTCAACTATACATGCATGGCACCCAAAGCATAATTATATGCATCTATCATTATGTGGAATGATTTGGACTAGTTAGGTGCCTATAGAATTAGAGTTTCTACAAGTTTTTCCTTTAACTATTGGAATGCATGTTTTCACTCCTTTGTCCATATGAATAGAGAATATTTCTTTGTAATTTCTACCAATGGCTTTGCAAGCATAGAGAAATTCTCTATGAATCACTAGTAGTAGCTAGTGTGTCCAAGAAATGATTGAACATCTTTAACTATCTCTAGTTGGTGTGTGATTCCTTGGATGACCCTTATCTTTTCAAGGTCTACCTTAATCCATTTTTGTAAAATTTAGTGCCCTAGTACTATGTCATCCTGGACCATTAGATGGCTTTTCTACCAATTAAGCCTAAGGTTTGTTTCAATACATATTTTCAAATCTTTCTCAAGGTGATCCAGGGCTTACTAAAATGTAGCCCCATAGGTAGAGAAGTAATCCATAAAGACTTCTACCATCCTACCAATTTGCTATTGGAAGATACTAAGGACTAGGTGTTGAAATTTTGTAGGAGCATTGCATAGACTAAACAACATCTTACAATATGAAAAAGTCTCTCAAGGACTCATGAATATTTTCTTGGCCTAATATTTTAGCACAATCTAGATTTGGTTATAGCCACTATAACCATTTAAGAAGCTACAATAGCAATGCCTGGAAATAGTATCCAATACTTTGTCCACAAATGGCAATGGAAAATTATCTTGAAATGTTGCCATATTCAATAGCCTAAAGTTAATGTAGAATTGCCACTTTCCACCTTTCTTGGAAACAATTATGAATGGGCTAACCCACTCACTATCCATGATGGGATAGATGAACCCTATCTTGAGGAGTTTTTCTATTTCCTTCATGATGATCTGCTTCAAGTTGGGGTTCAATCCTCATTGTGGTTGCCTTATTGGCTTCTTGGATGGGTTGGTGTAAATGCAATGCTAACATATCTATGGACAAATTCTAATTACCTTAGGATATAACCAAGCAAATGTTGTTGGCCTTCTGTTGATGACCTACAATAGCTTTTCTGTTTTGTGCAAGAGCAAGTTTGGCATTGATGATAACTAGCTTGTCATTGTTTAAAAATGAATACTCCATGCTGGTTGATAGATTTTTTAACTCAAGGGTCTTCTATTTGAAATTTTTAAGAATTTCCAACTCTTTTTAATAGGTATCATCATTTTCATCATCAAAGAGTTTGTGATGAACCTTCTCAAGTTCATCCATGCCTTTGACATAAGCACATGTCAAGCTCTCAGTTGGTTCCATGCATAATGTGATGCTTTTAGAATTAGCTATCAACCACTAGGTTTCCTCTTGTTTTTTGGTTATTACATACATGCACTTTTGAACATTTGTTTCTTGTGCACACTAACTACATGCTTTAATGTATGTACTCTTGATAGAACAGATCTTTTGCTTACAATTACACCCTTTATCATTTTATGCAATGCATGGAACATGCTTCTTCTCTAGCCTTCCAAATTTATTCTGCTTGGACATTTCCATGGAGAGGTTTCATATGCCCATTTGTGCATTGACCATGCTTAATCATGTCCTTCCCATAATGATTGGGAAGTAACCTTTACAATTGTCAACCTTGATCACTAGAAAATCAATAGGATAGGACCATACACAAACTATGGTCACAATGTCCTCCATTAACCCTAAAGGGCCAATGATTGATTGGTCTACCAATTTCAAACAAATGTTGCTCTTCTTAAGAGGCAATGGGTTATAGGCCTTGTACATATCATGGGAGATGAGATTGACATTGGAACCAAAATTAAGAAGGGCCTTGTAGGGCTCATGTCCAATGATCTATAAGTAAATAAGAGGACTTCTTGTGTTAAATATTTTTGTGGAAAGATTTCCAGCCTTGATCCAATCAAAAATAGCATGAATTAACATCACAATGCAGATCTAAGATGGCATTTTGTTTGAAGGGTTCTCAAATGTGTTTGATGTAGAGGATGAGGTTGTTGGAGATGCAAGGTGATGAGATGCATGAGTTTGTGAGGATTTGGGAGGATTATTGGGGTAAAAAAAAGGTTATTTTTTGGATTGATTATCTGAACCACTTCACTAGAAAGCTAGTTGTGAATGTATAGTCCTTGTAGCATTTTGTTGTTACGGCTATGAAGCAATTTTGCCCTACATCAATGAAGCAAGAGGTAATTGGTTAGAGGGCGAAGGAATGTGTGTAGAAAAATGCGAAGGGTGGAATGGATATGGGTTTTTCCCTCAAGTAGATGGTGAATTAGTTCAATGATACTCTAGAGAGTAATGGTGATTTTGGAATGATGTGTGGTTGGTAGAGCTTCATGGAGATATAGGTTTCTAAACATAGCACCCATATGGATCTGGTTGTCTATAAGGGTACTACTACCTTGGTGGTATTGTGGTTGGTGCCACTATTGGTATTGCTCATATGGTTGTGGTGGAGCTCAACTTGGATAATAAACTTGTTGTTGTTGATGGAACAACCTTGGATTGCCTTGAGGGTAAGGTAATCATCTAGGTGCTTGCTTTTTTGCTAGTTGTGCATTTAAAGCATACATTCCAAACTCTTGTAGGTGTGACACCATAGGAAAACATCCCTTCGGATGTTCATATTAACAAATCTCACACTAGTATCATCATCAGAGTCTATTTCCACAACTTCCTCTACTATAATAGCTATTTCCTTACCTCCTTGGTAGGCATGTTAAGCTTCCTTTCACCTCCTATGGTTATGATCACTATTTTTCTCTTTAGATTCCTTAGTAATCTTCATAGTATTTTGAAACTTTTCATCCAAAGAATCCCATAATTTATCAATGTTTGTCAAAATATCACAAATAGATATTTGGATGGGCAAGGTTTTCCTATCTACCACCTCGTCAAGTGATGCATCCTCTTCTTCACAAAATCAAACCTCCATTTTCCTTATGGAAGGATTTCTATTATACTATTCTGCACTTTCTCTTTTTTTCAACTCAACTTCTTTTGCTACTAGCTCTATTAGCATTTGTATATGATGAGCTCTTAGTTCAAATAGTCTCCCTTAGTAATAGATCCCAAGAGTTCTTCTAGTTTCTACTTTGATCCCTTCTATGATGTGGTAGACTTTTTCTCTTTGAGAATAAACATGGCTAGGGCATCAGTGTAAGGGAGAATAATATTTGGCCACCATGGCATCCAAGGGTTCATGTGTTTCCTGTTTCTACCCTTGGATTTTCCTTTGTAGCTTAGACACTTTAGAGTATGTCTAATATTTATCATTAAAGAGCTCTAACATGGTACTTCATCTGCAGATAGATTCTAGCTCCAAGGATTGGTACCAACTCTCTACCTCCTTGATGAGTGTCCTAGTTGAAAGCTTGAGTTTTTGCTAATCATTTTCAATGTTTTGTAAGGTGCAGACATCATGAAAGGCTTGTAGATGGTTTTGTGAATCAGAGTTATATCCCCCCTTAATTTTTTGGATATTGTTCATGTCTAAGCACATGATTTTACTATCTTTCATATGCATAGTTGGAATCTTAACTACCTCTACAATGTTAAGCATGCTTTGAGTTGCTAACAAAGCTTGTTCATCATCATTGTGTCAATGATGCCAATGATGGTTTCTGCCAGACATTCATTCTTGGTGGCATCTATGATCATTGTTGTCTTGTTGATCACCTTCATCACAATTATTTCTATGGTACCTTTTATGAGAATCGATAGATGAAGAGGAATGTTTGGAATCATATGAAGAGGATGAAGAGAAAGGTGGACCACCACCACCACCATGGTATTTTCCACCACCACTTTGCTCATTATGACCACCATATTTAGATCCATTGCCATTATGAGGTTTTCCAAAGTTCCTACATTAACTTTCATTTTTTTCTAAATCTAGTTTATGAATAGTAGATTACAGGTTTAGGGCCACACCCACATCACCAACAATAGGGGGTGGAGAATCTTCATGTTGAGAACCCCCATAGGGAGGATCCTCAATGTCATCGTAGTTTAGAATGAATAAGGGATTAGTGAAGTGTTTTTCCTTTGAAAACTCATGGTGCTTCTCCTAATGTTGATCTCACTTACATTGTGTTTTAATGAGACAATAGTCCTAAGTGTCATAACCATGCACAATGTATTCCTCTTGAAGATCTAAAATGCCTAACTTCTTAAGGATTTGAAACAACATCTAGGGCATAGATTGACCAAGGGGCATTATGATATTACCCTCCATGTCACACCATTGTAGTTGCTCATCCTAGTGTAGGATGAAGGTGAAGTCTAGTACATACTCATTTGGATAACTATATATGACTTTGCACTTTTATAGGATCAACTATTTGACATCTTCACACATGTGAGAAGAAGAAGAAATTTTGCAAAACAAATAAAATTATCAATGTGCTTAGCAGTTATATGTCATTTGAGAGTGATGTTGACCCCAAGTTCATCTAACAATTTTAATAATGATCATTAATCCTAGATAGTGCATGTTTCAACAAATAGAGTCCTTGGCAATGACACCAATGACCAATAGTGAGGTACCCCTACACCCAACCATACGAATCATGAAGCCTTCATCCATGATCTAGTCAAATTTCATGGACTCTATAGTTTTTGATATAGTAGTCTCCTAGGTAGTGAACCTTGCTCTAAGGTCATTCATTATCTTCCCATTTACACTTGTGATGCACATGGTATGATTAAGTGTAATCAAGGTATATGATTTTTATAATTTTATGTTTTATGTTCTTTGATGCTTGAAGAGAGAGAGAGATAACATAATTTAATGACTAATTTAATCTAACTAATTCACTGATCTCTAACTAGTTTTAACATAAGCATCTAGTCCCACTTTCTATACATGTTCTAAATCCATGTATCCACTACTAAGTTACCAAGCACTACAGTACTAGGTGCATCAAGCAATAATGTTACTGGAATTACCAAGTAAATATGTGTTTACACTCAAAGCAATCATACTTATCTATTTAATCTATTTAGTTTAATTGATTAAAGTCTAATTTAGCATAATTCAACTTAATTAATTGAGTATTTAACAAAAATAATGAATGCATAAATAAAACATTTAAACTATCTAGAATGCTGCAAGGTTTATCAACAAATTCATCTTTATTGTTGTACACACTGGTGTGGTTTAGGTACAACAATGCTTGAATAAAGATCCATACACTCAATGACTCCTGCTATAGGCACTCGGGAAAAATATTCTAACTTTCAAATAGATAAAATACAAGAGCTCTACTACTACTATGAATCTTATGCCATAAATGTGGCTAGTAAGCACATATTTATAAGCAAAAAATGGACCCTACATCAATGGGGCCACATCAATGCATGAAACAATGCATCGATGGGGCTGTGACGATGGGGCCTAATTAATGAGGACTTGTCAATGAGGCCTTGTCAACATAGCCAACCATGACCCATCAATGACCATCCTGTAAAACTCTCTATTGGTCACATTTTAACACGCACCATCTAGCAAGCCCATTTGCATAGATCTTGTACATATTTTCATTGATTTCCATGTATCATTTTACTTTATGAAGGAATTATTCATGTTGTTTTTTACTCAATTCAACAAGAAGCTCTTCTGTTCTTAGATCAGTCAAGTACTCTATGATCCATGGATTTCCTATTCAATCTATAGCCTTTAATGTTTTGGTAAATAGATCAGCATTGGGAAATTGGTTTGATAAAAGTTCCACTTAATTTTTTGAATCCCATTTCAACCTTGATATATGATTAGCTACTACATCTGTTGTTCCTTTCTTATCAATCATTATAATGTCAAACTCTTGAAGAATCACAAGTCATGTTATCACTCTAGGACTAACCCCTGGTTTATTCATAAGCAATCGGATGGCACTATGATTGGTCTAGACATAAATTTGGTAACTAAGCACATAATGTCTGAATTTTTCAAGCCTATACACCATGGCCATTATCTCCTTTTTAGTTGTGACGTAATTTAATTATGCTCTGATGATTCTCTTGCTATCATAGTGTATGTAGTATGGCCTTTTTTGATCATCAAGTTGTGTTAGTATTGCACCATGTGCATAGTTAGAAGCATTAGCCATGATATGAAAAGGTCTTGAACAATCCAGAGCTTGGAGTATTGGTCTCTCAACTAATTTCTACTTTAAAGCTTCAAATGCCTTTTCACATGACTCACTCCACTTGAAGGGCACATCCCTCTTTATGAGTTCTACAAGAAATTTGGCTATTTTTGAAAAGTTTTTGATGAATCTCCTATAGTATATTGTATGTCCTAAAAAGGATCTTACATCCTTCATTGTCTATGGCCATTGAGTAATATTTTGGATGACTTTGATTTTTTTGGGATCTATCTCAATACCCTTCTAGGATATTTTATGTCCCAACACTATGCCTTCTTGGACCATGTGGTGACTCTTCTACCAATTAAGCTTCAGATTGATTTCAACATATCTTTTAAGTACTTACTCCAGCTAGTCCTGTGCTTATTTGAAATCTAGCTTGTCTATGAAAAAATCATACATAAAGACTTTAACACCATTGGTTATTTGCTTCTAGAAGATACTCAATACCAGTTTTTGGAAGATGGCTAGCACATTATAAAGACCAAAGGGCATATGTCTCTAAGTAAGTGTTCTTCATGGATAGGTGAATGTGATTTTCTCTTGGTCTTTAGGTGCAATGAAGATCTAATTGTATTCATTGTACCCATCTAGAAAACTATAATAATCATGTCCTAAAATTTTTTCTAGGACTTGTTCAAAAAATGGCAATAGGAAGTGATCCTTGAACATGGTAGAGTTCAACATCCAAAAATCAATGTAGAAGTGTCATTTTCCCCCTTCTTTGTAACTATCACTAAAGGGCTAACCCATTCACTATCCAAAATAGGGTAGATAAATCCTACCTTTAGTAATTTCTCCAATTATTTCTTGAATACCTCCTTTAATTTAGAATTGAGCCTTCCTTGAGGTTGTCATTTTGGTTTGATTATTGGATTAGTATACATTTGGTATTGGCAAATTCACGGATCAATTCCTATGATCTCATCATAAGACCACGTGAATGTTGTAGGCCATCTGTTAAGCACTTCCAGTAGTTTCCTTTTCTAATTTTTGTCTAGGCTAGCATTGATAATCATCAGCTTCTTGTTATTTAGAAATGCATATTCTAATGTTGTTAACAGGGCATGCAATTCTAGCAGTTCAGGTTCCATTGTGTTTGGGATCTTCAAGTATCTTTAGTATGTTTCTTCTTCTTAATTGATTTGAGGGTAGGAGCGTCCTTTCCTTAGTTGTTCTAACTTGTCATTTTCTACAACATGATTTTTTCTTCTGGTTCCATCTACTTATTGGATTGAGTTTCTTCACTTGTAATCAACCACTAAGTGACCTCTTGTTGGGTGGATACTACATACAAACAATTTTGCATACATCTTATTTCAACACATCTATTGCATACCTTGGTATCATCTCATTTGATAGCCTATATTCTTTGCACATAATTACATCCATTATCATTGTATGTAATACATGAAATTCTTTGTCTTTGTATGATTCTAGCCTCATCTTCCTTGGAAATTTCCATGGACAAATTAGGAATTCCAAGCTTAGCATCCATCATGCTAAGCCAATCTCTTTCCATGATAATTGGAAATTCTCCTTTGTTTTTCCCCATATGAATAACTATAAAATCAATAGGGTAAGACTAGCCACTAATGGTAGTTATCATATCATCCACTTGTCTAAGTGGAACTATGATTGACTGCTTTAAAAGCTCTAACTAAATGTTACTTATCTTTAGTGGTGGTAGGCTTCAGGCTTGATACATGTCTTGAGATATCAAGTTCATTTGGAACCAAAATCTAGTAGAGCTTTGCATGGTTTTGTCTTGCTATTTGGAGATAAACTAAGGGACTTTCTAGATTAGTTCTCTTCTATAGGAGAGTCCCTGCCTTAATCCAATGAGTTACTGTTTGAGTAAGCATGATAGTTGTGACATTTGATCATGATAAAGTTGGAAGGTTACTGTGTTAAGAAGGACTTGATGTAGATGGGATGGAAGTAGATGTATTCCCCATCTGTTGAGTATTTTCTGGACTTGTTCCAAAGAAAAGTCATTTCTCGGGTTGAGAGTCATAGGTAACCCTCTGCTCATGCATATTAACCATCCTAGTAACATTCTTTTGCTATGCTTGTGATACAAATCCTCCATGCATAACAGGAGTTGGCACTAGTGGTAGAGGATTTAGATGTTGATTACAATGACTAGCTATGGTGGATGTACATATGAGTTTGTATTAGTCCTTGGGGGAATTGATTTGTGATATTTTTTTGGATAGTACTATGGGGTCTGAATAGCGACTATATGGATATTTTTGGCAAGGTGATGGCATAGCCCATGATTGAGGGTACTACCACTACTGATAATAGTGCTCCTACAGTTGCAGAAAAGCTCCACTAGGATAATACATTGGTTAGAGGTTCTTTTAGCAGTTACCTTAAGGATAAGGTAACTATTTGGGCATCTATATTTTAACAAATTTGGGATTGAGTGTGTATGTCCTTGTCTCTTGTAGATGTGTCATGATTGGACAACATCCCTTTCAATGTTTGTACTAACACTTAGTACAACCTTTTTCATTGGTGGAGCTGGTGTCTGAGCACTCAACTAGTAAAGCAACTTTGCCATTCTGTCTAAACTCTTTTTTATTTATCTTGTCTTTGCCTTTTCCAAAGGCTTTCTCAATTCTTTCCTCCACAATCTTCAATGTTGTTGTAAAATTTTCATTAATGGAATTCCACATTTTTCTACTTTGGTTGTGATGTCATTTATATATTTTTAGATTGGTAGAATCTTTTTCTAGATCACTTGATCCAAGGTTTCCTCCTTTTATGTATCACAAACTCATGCATCTCTTTTTCAAATTATTGGATCTTTCTATATGCTTCAGATGATTCCCTCTTTCTTAGCTCACCTTCCTCCTTTTTCACTTGGTTGATTAGTCTTTGGATGAGATGGACAGTCATTTCTGATAACTTGCCTTGGGTATAAACCCCAAGAGTCTCTTTGGTTTTTCTTCGTAGCCCATCTACAATGTGCCTAAGCTATTCCCTTGGTGAAAATTTGTAGCTTGGGCATCTGTGCAATAGTGAATAGTATCTATCCATTGCTACATTAACGGTCTCATGAGTTCCTTGTTTCCATCCATAGATCTCTTTTTTCAAGTTGGAAACTCATGAATAAGTTTGATATTTATCATTGAAGAGTTTGAGCATGGTACTCTAGTGTATGATTGAATTAGATTCTAGTGATTTGTACTAGCTCTCATCCTCCTTCACAAGTGTTCTAGGAAACAACTTTAACTTTTTCTAATCACTTTTGATGTTTTATAAAGCCTAGGAATTGTGGAAAGCTTGAAGGTGATGTTATGGATCAACATTATTGCCACCTTCAAATCTTGACATGTTGTTCATGTCTAGCCATTTGATTTAGCTATCCTTCACATGCATAGTTAGGATATGAATGGCTTCCTGGATGTTGATCATACTACAAGTTGCCATCAAAGGTTGATTATCTTGATTAGGTTCATGTGCTTTGTTGTAGTGGTGTCTCCTTTTGGTCTCATTCCTCTAATGATTTCTTCTATCACTTCATCTATGTTGCTCATATTCTTCATCTTTTGAATCAAAATGCCATACATAATAGTCATTGATAAGACGTGATTCGCATAGGCCGTGATATCGCGTCCGCCGTGATATCGCATCCCCCCGCCATATCGCATCTTCCCTATGATATCGCATACACGATATTGTAGTCCACCACCATATCTATAAATAAGATGCAGCTCTCGCTTGTTCGGAATCCTAGTTAGATAGTAGCGAAGCTCTGGCAGTTTGATCCCTCCAAAGTTAGCATTTCTCCCGTGTTTGCCCGCAGTGTGGTGAATGTGATTGTGCGGTGTCTTTATTCGAGTGTGCTATACTTGGACACGCACATGACTGAGAATAAAGATCAAGATTACTTCATCATTGCAGCATTCACTTAGTTTATTTATTTGTTATTTATTGCTTTTATAGCACGATGTGAGTACGACTTGACTACGAGCATCTACAGGTGTATACGGCTAGTCAAGGAATTGGTTGCTCATCGTGATTAGTCTCTCACCCTTAAACTCCTAGAAGTAGAACGAGTACAACTTGGTTACGAGCATTTAAGTGTGACTACGTGGTAGCCCAGTGGCATATCTAGGATCTACGCTTGGTAACCCAGTGGCATATTTGGGATCTGCGCTTGGTAATCCCAGTGGCGTACCTCGAAGCTACGCTTGGTAGTCCCAATGGTAGTCGTGCACGAAGTCCAAGATGTGTATGGTTGATCAAGCAATCGGTTGCTCGTCGCACTTAGGCTAGATTATATTTTCTTACCCTTTCCCTCTTAGCTTAGATTAGTTAATATTATTTTCCACTGCCATCAGGAGTAGCATAGATTAGAACACATCATACACCTCATCTGGACTAAACCATATGTGACATATGCAATACTAGTCCAAGTGGGAAGATAGCGAACTGTGACCTAAGGCTAACTATCTAGGTGCCACAACTAGTCCATCTGCGGAGTTTGACTAGATCGCATGTGCGACACTCATTTCGTATGGTTGAGTGTAGGGGTACCTCTCCACTCATCAGTCATGATGGTCATAGCAATCATGAGTTCTTCTTTCTTTCCTATCATGGTCCTTATACTTTTGCCTCCTTCTAATAGAGTCTTCTAATGATCATGAGGATGTGAGTGAGGCAATAGGAGAATTGGGCTGAGTTGTCTTCCTATGATGACTCTGATTTTTGTCTCTATGGGATCCAATAGGAACTCTTGGCCTTGAGTCCCTCCTATGCCTTCAGTCTTTTGCCTTATGTCAAAGCATGTCTGCTAATTTAGAGTGTGATTTGTTCTTAACATGTTCATTTAATTGAATGATAAATTTTTGGGATTGTAACTCATGATTTTGGAGATAACATGAATGTATCTCCATCAAGATCCTCCAAGACAATAGTAGAATTAGTTTTCTTTCCTTTCTCTTGTTCATGCATTACCTCCATGGCATGGTCCTTTCTTAATTGCTCCTTAGTAGGTTCATATGGTCAGGTCATGTATTTAGTTTCATGATATCCTTTCATTACTTTACTTAGTTTCATCCCCTTGAGAGTAGTTTGGAGCATAAGGGGTGCTAAATATCTTGGTGGTAGAACAATATTCCCTTGAAGATCTCTCCACCTTAACTAACTATCTTAATGAAAGATGAATGTGAAGTCAATATTGTAAGGATTATAATGAGCATATGAGATGCTTATCTACATTGGCATACTCTAGTATTCTTCTTCTTTAATTCTATCACTACTTCTTCGTAGTTCCTTGATAGGTGATGTCATAATTTTGTTGGAAGCCATGTTGTATCTTTAAACATTTATTTAACTATGCTTTTTTTTAGAATAATAAAGTTTGACTTGGTGTTCTGGGAACAATGAACTTTGTGAAATCAATTACTAAGCATACATTGACTTGTTCCTAGCAACGATGCAAATGATGAGTGGTGGAATAGTCCAACACTTAACTATACGAGATACAAGTGTTCACACGTAGCTCGGTCAAATTTTTTGGACAAGGCAATGTGATTATGCTAGTAATTAGTTCAAGTTCGAGATCATTGTCTTCCCACATGGAGCTAGTATAATCTGTGTATGGTTTAGCTCTCAATGAGGTATATGAAATATTGATTTTGTGTTGGCAATAACTCCTAGCTATGATGGTAAAGTGTGGAAATGATTCTAAATCTAAGGAAAATGGTAAAACAATCTACTTTGGCCTAGAGCAATGAGCATCCAATCCTGGCTTATTGTATATGGCTTGGGCTCATGTAACCATTACTAGGATTACCAAGTGAGTTCACTACTATGTGAATAAAGTAAACCCACTACTGGATTACCAAATGATTATGCTTAATGCTCAAAACCACTTGTACTCATTTTTCTTTACTATAAACAAGGAAAGTAAAGTACTTTGAAATGTAACTGGTTAATCTAGGAAAATAGTAAGAATTATGCTAAGTAAAATAATAAAGCTAAGTGGATGCTACAATGATGAAAAGAAATCTCGATCTTTGTTTCCATCATGAACTATGCCCAAGTACACTTCACTCGAATAATGACTCCAAATAATTACTCAACATCACACTGTGGGCATTCACTCTATCACTAAAACTACAAAAATAAACTACAAGAGTATACCTATAGTTGGAATGAAATTTTTTTTTGGACCATGTGCATAAGTATCGTATTTATAGGCCTACATGTGTTTATGATATTAGATATCCAACATAGAATTTTGTGCCTCAATATCAGGGATCTAATATCATACCTCCAATATCGAATGCCCAATATTACTACCATGACAAAACATGATTTATCAATATGCATGAGAAGCCATTTATAGTTGGGACACTAGCCATTTATAGGTACAATTATGCATTATCTAAACCCTGCAAAATAAACAAAACACTGGGCATCATTTGGTCCTTCACGTTTAAGATCCTTATTTCCTTGGGCATGTGCTTCTTTGACTCTTTTGTCATTTTGATACAGTTATCTCTTTGAGGCTCTTGGATTTAAACTTGGTCTTATGACTTGAAAATAAGCATCTTATCATTGTTCCAAATAATAACCTCTTTCTTTATTTCTTTTTTAAAGTATAGATAAAATTTTGGACTTTGAAATTTTTTTTTAATGCTTATCGAATGAGTCTAACTTCACTATACAAAAAGACCATCACCTAGAAGTTTAATTCTCATTCACTAAATGAACATGTATAGCCTTAGTCTACAAAGGACTATCATTAAAATTTTTAATGTTCATTCACCAAATTAATGTATATTTAATCATCATCATCATCCTAGCTTTGTTCGAACAAAATAAGATTATCTACATGAGTTCTTTTTCAGCATTCACCTCTATGAAGAGCTAGATCATTTTTTATTTGAAGTTTCTTCAAATAATCTTAGATAATTTTTTCCTATGTCTCTATGAATTTTGCACATCACTTTTGGTAAATTCCCTAGCATATGTAAATCTAAAAAGGAACTCATGCATAAGACTTGGCAAGGTTTTACAACAAAATGCCAACCTTATGCTAACCCTCCTCCTTTGGTAGGCCTAATGTCATTTTAAAAAAGGATCAACCAAAGGTTGAATGGTAATTGGAAAAGTTGCTTATATCATTTCTTTAATTCCAAAATGGTTTGAAAATAGCTTAACTCTGCCAATATTTATCCCAATTATAGATATGAAAGAAGGAGGCTAGCATCACAAGGTAATATTCCATGCGATGTGATTAGTAGAAGTAATACGGATAGATTGTTGTTAAAAAGGAGCTTGACAATGATCCAGCTCTTTATACAAATGCACAAAAAAAAAGAGATGCAATTGGACCCATTTTGTACTTCTTATTGAGAAAAGATTAGAATGAGGGTGTGAGACCCAAAAAAAAAGTGAGACAAAGCTAGAATGATGATGATGTGTGAAAATAAATTATACACATGTAAATTAATAAGAACAATTTTGTAAATTTTGAAAATATGAAATTTACGCACATGATAGTATGTGTTGTGAATGTAAGTAGCAAAATTATCATAATAGTGTGGATGGTGCACATGATTTATCTTGTGAAAATGTCATACACATGGCGAGTTTTCTTATTTCATTTCTTATCTATCTAACCTCCCATACCATTCACATAATTTCTGTATTGCACCTTTTGAAATTTTACATTGTTTCATTGTTCATTGTGCAAAATTGCACAATGCATGTATACTGAGTCTAGCCTCACATGTTGAACTCATCGTGAACAATGCACTATCATCATTCATGCACTTTCGGGCCTAGTTTTGAACTAGTTTATGGATTAATCTTTATTTTTCATGGCGTGTTTCTTTTCACTTTTTCTAATTTTACAAGGCTTCTTGCACAGTGCAATCATAGAGTTTTAAGTGTATATAGACTCCACCAAGAGTAAGCAATGGAGAATACCATCAATGCATGAAACTCCAATTAGAATCACATTATTATTCTTGGAATCAACCATGAATATTCTTCTTCTTATTCTTCTCCAATTAATGAATTTGATTTTGATATTGCAATTGCAACTAGCTCAATCTTAGTAGCAATTGACCACCTCCACATACACTGTCAACATGGACTCGATAGAGCATCCCAGCGTCTACTCCACGATGGAAAAATGGCACGTCTCACTCATTTGCCATCCCTCCAAAATCTCCTCCCAATACAAGTTTTCCTTTCATGGCTTTACTGCGAAGCTAATGACCACCAAGGTAAAGCAGATGGAGTCAAAACCACGCATCGTGTTACTAATGGAGAAGACCCTATACATCTCCACGTGACCCTATATGATAATATTTAATTTATTAAGGAGTTAAAAGTTGGAGAATATTTAGTAGAGTCTTGATATCATCATGTAAAGTTTTTGTTGCAAATTCAAATTATTTCTCAGATAACAAAAAATAAGAATACAAAAAATATTTTAATGTAAAGTCACTCCATAAGTCAAGGAAAAATATATGGATACAACACAAAACAAATAGACTCTTAAAAGATAGCATAAGAAGCTTGAACAATTTTTTCTTACAATAAATAAGTAAGTTGTGCATTTACAACAATAGGATACTTAGAAGACTTAGTTTGATGAGGATTGTGTGTTGGCTAAATAAAATAATAAGAATGCAAACAAGAGTCACACACACAAAGTTTAGTTAAGGCATATAAATGCTTGATTAGAACCAAAAGAAGGTAATTTATTAGAGAGTAATAGGATTATTTTTCTTACATAATTGAAAAGGAGCCTAGATAGATTTAATATTATTTTTGTCATAAAGTCTCTTCCTCATCTAATTTTTCTTTTCAAGATATTTTCTCATTTTAAGATAAACCATTTACAAGAGAAGATGATAATTCTACTACTATTGTATAAGCACCTCTCCAATTTACTCTTGAGCAATTCATAAAGGATATTCAAAAGCTAGCATCTAGCAAGGATGCACATTCATATGGTTTATATGCATATTTATTAAAGTGGGCATGACCTTCTATTTATGGAGAAATTTGACACAAATTAAATTTAGTAATGGATCAAGGATTAGATTAATATTAAATAATTAGTAAAGATATATTATAATATTTTATTAAATGATCATTGTAAGTAATATTTTTTTAAGTTGTTGAATACTTTACTAGAAAAGAGAATTAGTTCTTAGGTTGAAGTTAAGTAGGTTAGGGCAAGATATCAAGCAAGTTTTAGGTAAAATCACTCCCTGATTGATCACATAGTAGAACACCCCTATTAATTATTTATAAAGTCATATAAATAACTAATAGAAATGCTACAAAACCCTTAGGATTTGGATTTAACCTTGATTTACTAATTCAAAAGGAAGCCATAAAATAGATAAAAATTATAATTGCAAACATAAATAGAGTAGGGAAATATAGTGTAGCAAAATTTCATATTACTTGCATACATAAGTAAATAAAATATATATAGAGAAAAATAGAGATTTGAGCAACCACAAAAATGTAGGTGTTGAAAAATTTGGCTAGTTGCATCATAAAATAGTACACAAAATAACAATTCTAATGACACTTGTCTCACCTTAACCAAAAATTTAGAAATAAAGATATTCACATTGAAGTTTACCAAATTAATTAATAAAATTAAAGTATTAATTAATAAATTATCAAAATAGAATAAAATAATATTGATTTTTATTGAATATATAGCACACACTTAAATGAAAAATTATCTTTGCAATGTCATAGTCTAAATGGCACAAATGAAAATTCCATATCTATCATACTCTATTATTTATTCATAAAAGTAGGTACATGGCTCAAGTATCCAAAAAGTGTACAAGGTTTCTATTTTACAAAAAATATTTTTCAAGTTTAGAGGATTCATATTGTAAAGAATTGATCCACCTTTCACCCCATGTCCCTCTTCCAATGTTTTCATAGCTACTATGGGTACTCTGCATCAAAATGTAAGAGTTAGAACCCCTCAAATAAGAAAGGTTATTTTGTTTCTCTTTTCATGAGGAATAAAGGTTCTAGCCCAAAAGTCTCAAGATATGGGCTAGGTAAAGGTTTCCAATTAAATATTTAAAAATGATTCAAAGTCTAAAATGCTATAGATTTTCTAGAAATCCAAAGAATGTATATTTTATCCAACTACCTTCGAAGGCTAGATCTTGGTTACTAACAAGTCTTAGAATAACCTCACTACTATTATTTGATAATCCTCATAATCCAAAATGAGCCACTCATGGCTAGGTTTAGGTGATAGCCTCAGTACTAACATCCTCGATGACGAAGGCATACATATCATCAGAAGGATAGGTTTTGACTATGCCTCATTCCACACCACTAGTATATTGGTCCTTTTGTTTTTGGTTTATGCCTACAGAACATTAGAGGTGATGTCTTAGGTGATACCTCTAGCACTGTTATGTTTGGGGAACATTGAAAGTGACATCCTAGATGATGCTTCACATTCCAGTTGAGACTAATAATAAATCCATTAATATGTTAATTTTATATTTGGTTTGGATACATGTTGGATTCTTGGAAAGTACACATGACAACATAATACACATATGATACTAAGTGTGGTGCATGGTAGCCTCCTTTTTTGTGGTGTTGATTGAAGTGGGAAGACCTTAGATTTGGCATAGTATGATAAATGGATGTTATGGTTGTACAGTTGTATGTTTTTCTAGATGTTTTAGCAGTTCATTTTTGTGCTTTTTTAGTTAAAATATTTTGCAGGCCATCCATGCTCCTCCTAATCCACATTAGATCTATCCATTTAGTGATTAGAGATGTTTCCAAGGTTTCTCACTAAGTTTTATACTAATAACCCATTTTATTTTTAAGTTAATTAGTTGGGAAGGGGACAGACATCATGGAGGATTTATTATGATGATATGAGCTTGATGATATTATGTTTCAATTTAAAGCTTTAGCTATTGATGAGAAATGAATATCCCTATGCTTAACCATACAAATCACAAGAGTTCACATATGATCTAATCGAATTCCATAGATCTTAAGTCTTCAAGTACACTGGTTCTAGGAAGTGAAGTCCAATCATTATAATTTTTGTCTTCCCAGTTACACTTGTGAAATGTAAAGGTATGGTTAAGTGCAAGTGAGGCATTTGATTTTTATCATTTTTTTTTATGTTCTTGGTGTTTAACATAAGTAATTTTTAATGGCTAATTTAATCTAACTAACTACTTAATCTTTAACTAATCCTAACATAAGTATCCAATCCCACTTTCCATACACATCCTAAACATGTATAACACTACTAGGTTACCAAACGTTAAGCATTACTAGGATTACTATGCATCGTGTGCATGTTTGAAGCGGTCATACTTATGTGCTTAATTAATTACTATTTAGTCTAGCTAGCTTAACTTAGCTTTATTTAGCTTAATTAGTTGAAATCATTAAATAAAATTACATAAAACATTAAATGCATAAATAAAATATTCAATCTAGCCAAAGTGCTAAAAGGTTTATTAGAAAGCTCATCTTTATTACTACATACACTACCATGCTTAGGTACAACAGTGCTTGAATAAACATTCATACACTAAATGACTTCTACTACAAGCACTTGGGAAAATATTCAAACTCTGAGGAAGAAAAACTTTAAGAGCTCTACTATGTTATGAAAAAACTTATTTCCAAGCTATGCACCCAAGCACTATATTTATAGGTTGGCATACATCCTATGAAATTATATATCTAACATTGCCTTTGAGCCCCTGATATCAGAGATAGACAAAATACACTTCATCATACCCCCATGATTAAATGAAAACTCATCATCAAATGAACAAAAGGAGGAACAGGTCCCTTGCAAAATATTAGAAAGGTATGGGATTATTAACTAACATGAAAACTAAATTAGAAAAAATAGATAGATTCTAAGTGCTTGAATGTATAGATTTATAATGATCAATAGAATCGAAAACCTTGGTCAAGATTGACATCCAACTCCTCTAGTAGCTAAAAAATGAGGGAGAAGATTTAATGATCATGAAAAGGGCTCATCACATGATGTTGCTACTAATTCCTTGGTGAAGATTTTCCCACCTCTAGTCGACGCTTCCTACTAAAATCATAACAAAAGCGCAAATTAGTGTGCAATGTGAAACTTATAGCTTTTAGGTACCTTGTCTTATGGAGAGTTACACTTGGCTGGGTTGTGATTATGGTGAATTGGTTCTTTTAATAGCATTAATGGGAAGACTGAAAAATAGAGTGAAATGGATAAGCAATCCATTATTAAATTTTGAAAAGCTCAAATGTGATGAAATTCTTGAAGAGGGTTAAAGAATTCACAAGAACAAAAAAAGAGGATTTTATTGAAAAACATTGTGAAGATGTGCACAATTGGATGTCATCGATGGGGCATGCAAAAGGATTTAATTGTAAGAATGGCTAAGGATAAAGAACTCAACTAACCCAATCAACAGGTATGTAAGTGGATCCTCCCCAAAGTAGGCACATGCCCCATATTGCCCTTGCATATCCTCAAACGAAGGAGTCCACGGTCTCCATGGGTGATTAATGGTTATAGAAAATTAAGTACAAAAACTGAAAGAAACTACCTTATAACTTCAACACATCAAACCAAGACATCAAATAAGGGAATGAACATTGGCAATGAGATGAGACATGGAAAGCATAAGTGGATGAGAGAGAAAAAGTGAAATGGAGTTATTGATTAAGATCACATGAAGTCACTTGTGAATTTTGTGGTTAAATGACTTGATAAAGTCCATCCTTAGTCTAGACCAAAACCAACCACATTTAGTGACTTTGCATCACCATTCTAAGACTAGTCTACCCTCTTAAGATACAAGAGTGCTCTTACAAAACAACCACCATTCCTTATTTAAGAAGAAAAAAGAAGCAAGTGAAAACATGCCTTAGTTAGATGGGACCTTCAAGCATGGGTAGCATGTCTTTCTAGTCCCATAACTAGTTCTTATAGCCCATTTATTTTGTCTAAGGGGTTTTCTTTGAATTCACATAATTTTTTTCATTTTTTTATTATTTTGAATAGGAACAACACCATGTAAAGACTTATTCAACTTCTTGTTATTGATCGACATGGAATGGTAAGAAATCCATGAAAACACTCATGCATCCAAGTAAGTAGAAGAGTATAAAGAGTATTAAGTCACCTGAAAGTCACACCTTGTTTAAACCTTTGAATCCTTTTCAAGTCTGAAAACTACCAAGGTCACAAGTAAATTAAAATTTTATTATTGAAAAGGGACCTCACACTTCTAGAACTAGAAACACCATAGAGTTTGTGGATGGGTGGATGATGTAGACTCATTGCCTGTTTCATGAACAAGTAACCATGTCTTAGTTATTAGTAAAAAAATTCAAAGTTAGAATCTAGACACCAAAAATTAAATAACCAGATAACACATGCCCACATTAAGCAAACTACATTGTACCAAATTGGCACTAAGGCACATTATTATTAGAACATAATAAGAAAATCATACCAAAATAAATAAAAATAAAAAAATTGTAAAATATTCAAGAAAAATAAAATGTACTAACGATGTTGTAAAACAAAAATTGGAAAAGAAAAATTAATAAAGTAAAAAAAGAAAGGTGTAAGAAAAAAAAGACGTAAAACAAAAAGTTGAAAGAATAACAAGGTGTAAAACAAAAAGAAAAATGTTTGAGGAGCCACTTATATGATTATCAGGGATGGCCATCTCCCCCATGACTAAGTTGAAAGGAGGAGATCTAAAAGCTTGAGTGTGGTTCTCCATCCAATAAGGCATTTGTTGCATTGGCTTGCTTAGGCTTGTGGAAAGGTTTGATTTGTTACATGTTGACTAGTTGTTTCTTATCTAGACTCTTAGGTTTGTAGATCATCATGACCCCAGAAGAAAAATTTCAAAAATAATATAATGAACTTTTCATAGTGTTTGAAAATTTATTCATTGTGGAATATGTATGGGGTTCCAGTAGAGGACCTTATCTCTTGGTTGAAATTTAACTTTCCTAATTTTAAGGTCATGACGCTTTTTGTTAAATTCCTTGTGCAACTCATTAGATGACAGGGCCACCAATTGATTTTCATCTAGTAGGTTGAAATTCATTAATTTTTCTTTTTGTGCTAGACTTAAGTTAAGGTTAAGGTCACAGGTTGTTGAAAGAGTATGAAGCTCAAATGAAGTAGGAAGAGTTGGTAATTTTTCATACACCAACTCATAGGGAGAGTAGCCTATATGGAGCTTCTAGGTGGAGAAGTAGGCTCAGAGGGCATCAATGAGTTTTGTGCTCTAGTCCCTTCTATATCTTCTAACTATTCTCATCAAGATGTTAGTGATTTCCCTATTTGTAACCTCAACTTGACCATTGGCTTAGGGATGATAAGGTGTTATTAATTTATGCTCAATCCCCAAGCATTGCATGAGCTTCTGAAAGGTAGTGCCTATAAAGTGGATTCCATTATCAAAAATTAATTCACATGCCACACAAAACCTATTTCTAACATTCTATTGTACAAACCAAGTAGAAATAGAAGATGTAGAGTTGGTTATGGCTACTACTTCTACCCATTTCATACAATAGTCAATAGTGACTATGATGTATGCCTTTCCATTTGACATGGGCATGATGGGACCCATGAAGTTAATGCCCCATATGTTGAAGGGTTTTAGTCATTGAATCTAGTATCGAGGTTCCTTCATTTGAGCAGTCATTCAACCATTTCATTGGAAATGCTTATAAGAGCTAATAAATTAATGATCATCCCTCAAAGTGTTGGCCAGTAATATCCTACCATCACAATCTTAATGGTATTGTGTCTCTCGGCATAGTGGCCTCCACTAGGATCCTCATGAGCATCTGAAAGAATGCATAGTTAATCAGCATCAGGGATACACCAATGAACCAAGCCATTGGTGCACATCTTGTAGAGTTGCTTGTTGATCTCAATGAAATGTTTCACTTGGTAAAGAAATTGTTGTTTCTTGCAGTGGTCTAGATCTTGTGGTATCTCTTAAGTAAGAAGATAGGTGAGAATTCCATCATACCATTTAGGCTCAGTGGGTAATTATTTAGTTATAGCCTCAACAAAGAATCATTCATCAAGAAACTCATTAGATAGTATGTTTTCCTCCTCTTTGTTGTCCCATCTCAATTGAGACATGTGATCATCTGTGGTCAATGATCACATTCTTAGTTTTCTTTCAATCTACGATTGTAAGATCAAACTCTTGCAAGATCATAGGCCATCATATAACATGAGGACTCATTGTTGGCTTATTCATTAGAAAGAAAATTGCACTGTGGTCCATGTGCACAAACACTTTGTACCCAAGCACATAGTTCCTAAACTTTTCCAAAGCAAACACCACTATCATCAATTTGTTTTCTGTGGTGGTGTTGTTTAGCTATGCACCCATTACTTTGGCTTGCACTGTGAATGTAATATGGATGATTCTTGTCATTTGACTACATAAGCACAGCCTCCAAGGAATAATTTGATATGTCCATCATGATGTGAAATGGTCTAGACTAGTCTAGTGCTTATAGAATTGGAGTTTCTACAAGTTTTATTTTCATTGTTGGAATGCATTTTCACATTTATTGGTCCAAAAAAATGAAGCATCTTTCTTTATTAGCTCAACCAATAGTTTTCCAATCTTAGAGAAATTCTCTATGAATCACTAGTAGTAGTAGTGTGTCCAAGGAATGACCAGACATCTTTTAAAATTTTTGGTTGATGGGTAATTCCTTGGATGACCCTAATCCTTTTAAGGTTGATCCTAATTTCTACTTTTAAAATTTTTTTCCCCAATACAATGCCCTCCTAGACCATTAGATGGCTCTTCTACCAATTGAGCTAAATATTAGTCTTCACACATATTTTGAGCACTTGCTAAAGATGGTCTAAGGCTTGCACAAATGTAGCCCCATAGGTGGAGAAGTCATCCATGAAGACTACCATCCCATTACCAATATACTGCTAAAAAAATACACAAGACTAGATGTTGAAATGTGGCAAGGGCATTACATAGGCCAAAAGACATCTTTCGATATGCAAAAGTTGCTCATGAACTCATGAATGTTGTTTTGGATTGATCCTTTGGTACAAAATAAATTTTGTTATAACCACTATAATCATCCAAAAAAATATAATGATATTACCTAGAAATGATGTCTAACACCTAATCCACGAATGTCAATAGAAAGGAATCTTTGAATGTTGTCATATTCAACATTCAGAGGTCAATGAAAATTCACCACTTTCCACCTTTCTTTGGTGCAATCATGAGTGGGATAACCCACTCACTATCTACAATGGGATAGATAAGCCCCACCTTGAAGAGTTTTCTAATTTTCTCTTTGACAATCTAATTCAATTTGGGATTCAACTTCTGTTGTAGCTGTCTCCTTAGCTTTATGCCCATATCGTTGTAGATACGATGTTGGCATATCCTAGGATCAATCCCTATGCATTTATGATATGACTAGGCAAAGGTTGTTGGCCATTTTTTGATCACATTCAACATTATCTTCTTTTGTTTAGGAGCAAGATTTGCATTGATTATTACTAGCTTTCCATTTTTCAAGAATGCATATTCCATGCTGGTAGGTAGAATTTTTAACTCAAGGGGCTCTTGTTTAAAATTTTCAAGAATTTCCAACTCTACCAAATTAGTATCATCAATTTCTTCAATGGAGAGTTGGTGATGAACCTATTCCAGTTCATCCATGCCTTTCATGAAGGCACACGTTACGCTCTCAGTAGGTTCCATGTAAAGTGTATTGCTTCCAAGATCAACTATCAACCACTGGGTGTCCTCTTATTTTGTGGTTGCTACGTACAAGTACTTTTGAATTTTAAATATATTAGCACACTAACTACATGCTTTGATAGATACACTATTAACAACCCATAGCTTCTACACATAGTTGCACCCTGTATCACTTTACATAATACATGGAACTTTCTTCCTCTTGATCATCACCAAATGCATTCTCTTTAGAGATTTCAAGGGAAAGATCTTAGATCCCTAATTGTACATCAACAATGTTATGAAAGCCCTTTGCATGATGATTGAGAAGTTCCCCTCCCAATTATCCACTTGGATCACTAGGAAATCAACTTGATAGGACCATCAAAAAATGGTAGTCACAATTTCCTCCACTAATCTCAAGGGAACAATGATGGTCTAATCAAGCAACACGAGATGGATGTTGCTCTTCTTAAGTGAAGGTAGGTTTTAGGCTTTATACATCTCATGGAAAATTGGATTAATACTAGAACCTAAATATAGAAGAGATTTGCAAGGCTCATTCTTAATGATTTGAAGGTAAATAAGGGAACTTCTAGGGTCAAATAGTTTCTTGGAAAGATGGCCAAGCTTTATCCAATCAGTTACCACATGGGTTAACATAATGGTATGCACGTTGGGAGGTTTTTGGTTTGAAGGGAACTCAAATAGATTAGATGCAAAGGGTGAGAGAGAAATAAGGTTACTAGTCATTAATGTATGTGAGGGTTTAGTTGGGTTGTTGGTTTGAAATAAAGGCCTTTTTCATGATTTAGTTTTCAAACCACTCGGTTGAAGAATTCGCTATAAGTTAATAGCCCTCATTGCATTGTGTTATTTTGAATAAGGTAGAGTTTCTCTCTACATTAACAGAGTATGTAGTAACTAGGTTGAGGATGTAGGGACATATGTAGAAGCATGAGGAGGGTAATATGAAGATCAAGTTTTTCCTCTACTAGATGAAGAATGATTTCTATAATACTCTAGAGGATACTAGAGATGTTGAAAGGTGGTGCAACTTGAAGATTCATGTGGAGAAATGGGTTATTGAACATAGTATCCATATGAATCTAGTTACCAGTATGGGTACTACTTTCTTGGTGGTGGTGTCCTCCACACTGTGGGTGTTGCCATTGCTAGTACTACTCATAGAATTTTGGTGAAGCTTCACTTAGACAGTAGGTTTATTGTTGGTGGAACTGCCTAGGATTGCCTTGAGGATAAGGCAATCTTCCAAGTGCTTGCTTTCTTGCCAATCTAGGATTTTGAGCATGCACCCTAGACTCCTACAAGTGTGACATGATAGGGTAACATTATTTAGAATTATCATATTGGTAGATGTCACACCCAACATCATCATTTGATTCTATCTCCACAACTTCTTCTACTGCAACATCTTTGCCCTTAGCCCTTTGGTACACACATTCAACTTCTCTCCACCTCCTACGATCATGATTACGACTCTAATCCCTTGATTCTTCTACAATTTTTAGAGTAGTTTGAAATTTTTCATCCAATGAATCCCAAATTTTATCTACCTTGGCATAAATTTTAGACATAGATTTTTGGATCAACAAGGTTTTTCTTTTCACCACCTCATCAAGTGGTTACTCCTCCTTGCTCTCACAAAAGTGGACCTTCCTCTTTTTGATGGAAGGATCCCTATTAGATTCTTCTACACTTTCTTATTTTCTTAACTTGCCTTCTTCATTTGCTACCTAGTCAATTAGCCTTTGAATTTGATGGGCTCTTAGTTCTGAAAATTATCCTTGGGCATAGACTCCAAGAGTTCTCCCTATTTCTGGTTAGAGTGCATTTATGATATGGCAAAGTTGTTCCTATTAAAAATAACCATGGCTAGGACATCTTTGTAATAAAGAATAGTATTAGCCCATGGTTGTGTCTAAGGGTTCATGTGTCCCTTATGCTCATCCTTGGATTTGCCTCCTTAAGTTGGAAACTAGGGAGTATTTCTGATATTTGTCATTCAATAGTTCAAGCATTTTACTCCATTGTCTGATGAATTCTGGTTCTAGGGACCAATACCAACTCTCTACTTTCTTAATGAGTGTCTTTAGGAATAGCTTAAGCTTTTTCTAATTATTTTCCATATTTTTCAAGACACATGCATTGTGAAAGTCCAAAATATTATTTTGTAGATTTGAGTTATATCCTCCTTTGAACTTGGGGATATTGTTCATGTCTAACCTCTTGATGTAGCTATAGTTTACATGCCTTGTAGGAATTTTCACTACCCTGCAATGTTCATCATGCTTCAAGTGGTTAAAAAATTCTCATCATAATTTTGGCCTCTGTGGTGGCCATGATGCCTATGATGTCCTTTGCTACCCCTACTTTTGTGATGAAACGCCTTCCTTGAATGCCCAGACCCTTGATCTTGACTGCCCAATGGACCCTATGATCATTTTGGTCTTGTCAATCCCCTCCATCATGATCACACCCTTTGTAGTTGCATTTGAAGCTAGAAGAGGAAGGAGATGATGATGAAGGTGAAGAGGAAGGAGGACTAACATCACCACAGTGCTTGCTACCCTCTCTTTACTACTTACAGCCACAATCACAATCATGGTTAAGATCATGACGCTTATCCTTAGCCCTTTCCTAACCCTCATTCTTGAAACCCTTTTGATCATGGGATCCATTTTTACTAAAGCTAGGAATGTGGATAGTAGACTATAGGTCCTAGTTCTATCCTTCTTGACTAAAGTCAAAGAGAGGAGTGTCATTGAATGGAGAGCCCTAAGAGAAGAAGCCCTCATAATCTGTCTTGTACAATAGCAATGAGGAGCCATTAGACCATTTTCCCTTCTCACTTTCATAAGACTTCTCTTGCTATTAATCCCTTTTACATTATGCATCTATGGGATGATACTCCCTAGCATCACTATCCTACACAACATATTCAGAATTAAGTCCTTATAAACCCAACCTCATAAGAGTGTGTTGGAGCATCCCATGAATGGATCGATCAAGCAACAACATAATGTTGTCCTTTAGGTCCCACCATTGCATTTGTTCATCCTAGTGTAGGATGAAGGTGAAGTTGGGAACATACTCATTAGGATGAGCATATACCACCTTGTATTGGTGGAGCACTTGCTAATCTATTTGTTCTATTCTTTGCCAATTGGATGTTCACTCAAACTTAGATGGAGAATCACTTCTATGAGAAGAAGAAGATATTTTGGGATTAGAAAAAATAAAAATTAGTATGCTTTTTTATACTTTCTTTTGTTATTTTGGTGTATGATGTGACCTTAGGATTTGTTCTAATGATGTTAAATGGTTTATACTAAGTTCCTAGATAGTGCATGTATCAAACAAAAGGTCCCTAGTAATGGCACCAATGATAAGCGGTGAATACCCCTATGCTCAGCCATATGAATCACAAGCATTCACACATGATCTGGTCAAATTTAGTAGACCTTAACTATTCAAGTGCACTAGTTCTAGGAAGTTAAGTATAATTATTATAATCATTGTCTTCTCAGTTACACTTGTGAAATGCAAAGGTATGGTTAAGTGCAACTAAGGCATCTAACTTTTATCATTTTTTATGTTTTATGTTTTTAGTGCTTAAAATAAAGAAATAAAGTAATTTTTAATGGCTAAGTTAATTTAACTAACTACTTAATTTCTAACTAATCCTAACATAAGTATTCAATCCCACTTTCTATACACATCTTAAACATGTATAATGCTATTGGATTATCAAATGTTAAGCATTTCTGGGATTACAAAGCATCATGCAGATGCTTGAAGTAGTCGTACTTATGTGCTTAATTAATTCCTATTTAGCCTAGCTACTATAACTTAGCTAAATTTAGTTTAATTACTTGAAATTATTAAATAAAATTTCATAAACCATTAAATACATAAATAAAATATTTTATCTAGCCAAAGTGCTACAAGGTTTCTCAAAAAGTTCATCTTAATTACTGCACATACTACTGTGCTCAAGTACAATAGTGCTTGAATAAAGACCCATACACTTAATAAATCTTGATAAGAGCATTTAGGAAAATATTATAACTCTAAGGAAGAAAAACTATAAGAGCTCTACTATGTTATGAAAAACCTTATCCCCAAACCATGCACCCAAGCACTATATTTATAAGCTGGCACACATCCTAGGACATCGAATATTAAACATTGCCTCTGAGCCCCCGATATTAGGTATATGATATTATGGCTCCAATATTGAATATCCAATATTAGAGATAGATAAAATACACTTCATTAGCCATCATATTTTGGCATTTTAAGAACTATAATAGACACTAATTCCTCTTTTCCATTTATGGATTTATAGATCATGTATGGTTTAGACTTATGATATTATATTATTCATGTATATTATGGGATTTAATTTTGTAGTTTATGTTATTCTATTTATTTTCTATCATTTTTTATATTATATTTAAATAATTTTATATTCATGTATTTCTTTCTTCCATTATTAGTTTTCTCTTATCTTCTCTTTGGGGTCATGTCTTTATGCTATGTTCCTTTGTTCCTTTTGCTACGTAGTTCTTTCATTTGTGACTCTTTCCATGACAGTTAGTTCTGATAGGGATTCTATCCAATGTAAAACTCTTCAACTTAAGTCATGGAAGGGAGGGTATTACAATTTGGTATCAGAGCATAGCTTTTTGTTGATTTTCCTTTTTTCATTTTATGTCCAATAATGGAAGGTGCTAGAAGTGGATGTGGTCATGCTAGGAGAATAGATGTTGGCCCTAGCAACCAAACACTAACACCTAATCCCATTCTTAGTTAAATAGAGGAATCATTGGTATATTTTCAAGATGAAGCTTACTCTAGTTCCTACACTAATACAAGAGGAGAAGATCAACCAAGTAGATATCAACCACTATCTATTTTAGTTCCTCTGTTAACATATAGAAAAGAACCCTAGTTCACCATCAATGCATGATGCTTCAAGAAGTGGTAGTAGTGGTAGATGACCAATGGAAAGAATTTATGGAACAATTCTGTAAGCTAGAACTTGATACCTTCCAAGGTGAGGAGGCCCCTACAGTTTCCATTGAATGGCTTGAGGAGATCCTTAAGATCTTCAAGTTGATGGGTCATACTCCTGCACAACAAACCTAGTTAGCCACTCACTAGTTTTGTAGGGTTACTAAACATTAGTGGACTACCTAGGAGAAGGATCTTCACTAGGAAGAATGTGATATTCATTAGAGTGGTTTTCTCAATGCTCATTACATTCCTTCAAAGTTAGTGGAGGTGAAGGCTGAGGAGTTCTACTGTCTCTACCAAGGCTTTCATACTATGACTTAGTATGATTGTAGGTTCAAAGAGTTGAGTATGCATATGTCTCACATACATTTAAATGATCTATCTGAGGATAACCATTTTATCTATTATCTTTGTGTGTCCAGTAAGGAACATTTGCTCTTTCTACATCTTTAGACGTATGAGGATGGATAAGTTCATGCATTATATTTGGAGTGCAATCCATTGGTGGAGGTAGCATGACAAGATCATTCTTAGAAGAGGGTTCAAACCTCTTCTAGAAAATCTAGTAGGTCCAAGTGAACCCAGAGTTTTGATTTGGGTGGTCAACAACAACAACAACCAAGATCTTAGTGGTAGGTAATAAGTGGTGGGACTACTCATGGATCCATTCCTTGTTGTGCTTGTAGGAAGGTTGAAAATGTTTGAAAATACTATTACAACCTCCACAACTATGATTATCTAAGTCATAAAAGTTTCAATTACTTGAAGAACACAAGTAGTGGAGATAATCAATAGAATGGAAAACCTACTAACAGTTGGGAAAATGCTGGGATGCATGCTCATGTGTACATTTGGATAGATCAAACAATTGAGACTCAATCCAACACTATGGTTGAGACTAGATGTACAATTTTTGATCTAGTAGTTTTAATTCCTTTTGATTCTGGTGAAAGCCTTTTCTTTATGGATTCATGTGTAGTTTCTTGTTTGGGTTAAGAGGGTTAGTTCCTTAAGTAAGGGCTTGCCATTAGCTCCATTGGTAATTATGTGCTTGTAGTGGACTAAGTCTATAGCTTTGTACCCTTAGTAATTCAAAATGCCATGTGGTTTAATGACTTCCACATTAAGGCCCTAGGGATCTATGATGTTATCTTGGGTATGGATTGGTTGTCTCCCTATTAGGATAGTTTGGATTATTATTGTAAGATACTTTTCTTGATGATGGATGATGGTGCATACTAGACCATGCAAGGGCAAGTTGGATATTGTTTCTTTGAGATCTTTTTGCCAGTTGTTGAGGAAAGACCATTCTTGATTTACTATTTCTATCTATGCTATTTCCTTATCATAAGGACTTGATCAAGTTTTAGTTATTTATGAGTTTACCTCCAATGTGTGATATTGAGTTTGAATTACTCTTAAACTTAAGGTAGAACCTATCTTAAAGGTTCCACATAGGATGTCCCCTATTGAGTTAGCAAAACTAAAGATTCAACTTTAGGAGTTGCTTGATAAGGGCTTGATTCATCCAAGTGTGTCTCATTGGGATGCTCCTATCATCTTTATGAAGACGAAGGATGGTAGTATGAGGCTATGCATTGATTAATGGAAATTGAACTAGGTGATGGTGAAGAACAAGTATCTACTACCATGCATAGATGATTTGTTTGAGAAATTGAAGAAAGCTAAGGTATTCTCTAAAATTGATATAAAGTCAGGGTACCACCAAGTTCACATCAAGAAGGAGGATGCCTCCAAGATAGCCTTCAAGACATGGTATGGACATTATGAGTTCTTGATGTTGCCTTTTGGACTTACTAATGCTCCTATAGTATTCATGTATCTTATGAAAAATTTCATGAGCCCTTAGCTAGATCAATTTTCTATCATGTTCATTGATGATATTTTGATGTAGCATCTAAGGATTGTCTTGCATAAGCTTAGAGAACATCAATTGTTTACCAAATCCTCCAAGTATTTCTTTTAGTGTTGAGAGATTCAATCTTTGGGACATGTTCTTTTGAAAGCTATTATAGCAATGGACCTTGGTAAAATATTAGTTATTAAGGATTGGGCTATGTCCAAGAATGTTGGTGAAGTTCATAGTTCTCTTGGGTTGGTAGGCTATTATAAGAGATTTGTCAAAAACTTTTCTTGCATTGCTTCATTCCTCATGAAGTTTTTGCAAAAGGATTTTGGTTTCTTATGGAGCTTACCTTGTTAAGCTACCTTTAATAAAATCAAAGGTAGAATAATATAAACTCTTTTTTTGGTCTCACCTACCCTAGGTAAGCATATTGACATTTGTATGAATGCTTCAAGAGAAGGTTATGGGTGTGTCCTTATGCAAGAGGAAAAGGTAATATCCTATGCATCATGATAATTTAAGCTTTATGAGACATGCTACCCAATTGATGACTTGGAGTTGGGAGTGGTTGTATTTTCTTTGAAGATTTGGTTTCATTACTTGTTTAAGGAGTGATTGAATATTTTGATGGATCACAAGGGATTATAGTATTTGATGAATCAGCCAAAGTTGAACCTACACCAAAGGAGGTGGTGAGAACTCTTGGCTCATTTTGATTTTATCATGTAGTATTGGATAGGTAGAAGTAATGTGGTTACAGATGCCTTGAGCCATATGATTAGTAAGATAAATAGCTTGGTGATCTAGTCAGACATGATAAGTAAGATTCATGGGGCAAAGTAGCATGATGCTTGATGTGAGGAGCTAAACCATTCCAATGATGCTATCATCACAATGGATGCACTTGGGTTGCTTCATCATAACGATCAAGTATGTGTTCCTAGTTCCTAAAGACAACGTTGTTACATGAAGCTCACCTTAGTAGGCTTCAAATTCATCTGTGCAATGATAAGATATACTAGATGCTAAATAGGTTGTACTAGTGGCCAAGCATGAAGAAGCAATTTGAAAAAATTATGGCTAACTATCTAATTTGTCAATATGTTAAACTTAGACACCAATGATCATCTGGCTCTTTTTACCCTCACATTATTCTAGAGTGGAACTGAAAGGTGATTAGAATGGATTTCATTATTATTTTACCTCATAATAGTAGTGAAAATGATTTCATTATTGTTGTGGTGGACTTGTTAACCAAGTTAGTGCATTTACTAGCTATAAGGAGTTTAGCTAGCATAGAGGACGTTGCACAAATGTTTATCTATGAGATTGTACAATTGCATGGCATTCCTACCAAGATTGTCTTGAACCGTGATGCCAAATTTACTTCTTGATTTTGATATGCATTCATGGATAGCTTGGGCACTAGGTTAAACATGAGTTTATCCTATCATATACAAACTAATGGCTAAGTAGAGAGTGTCAACCAAGTATTGGAGGACATGCTTCAATCTTGCACCTTGCAGTTTATAGATAATTGGAATAATCTTTTACCATTGGCAAAGTTTGATTACAATAATAATTATCAAGCTAGTTTGAAGGTAGTACCATACAAATTCTTGTATGGATGACCTTGCAAGACTCCCTTGTATTGAAATATGATCGAAGATAGGTAACACATTAGTTCAAATATTATGCTCAAAATGACAAGGTAGATTAAAGAGATTTGTGAAAGGTTGAGGATAGACTAGGATTGTCAAGTAAGCTATGCAAACCACAAAAGGAGGCTTCTTGAATCTGCTATTAGTGATAAGGTGTTTGATCAAGTCTTTCCACTAAAAGTCTTAATGCATTTTAGTTAGAAAGGTAACCTTGCACCTCATTTTATTGGTTCATTTGATGTCCTTCAATGCATAGGATAGGTTACACACCACGTTTTTTTGACTCCACAACTTTCCAACATGCACGATGTCTTTCATGTCTCCATGTTATGGAACTATATACATGATGATATTAATGTTTTTGATTAGACTAAGAGGCAACTCTAGGCATATGTCTCATAACTAGAACTTTCCATTAGGACCTTGGATCAGATGGAGCACTATTTTTGTTGTAGGATAGTGCCCATGGTAAAGGTTTTGTGGAATCATCATGATTCATAGGAGGCTATTTGGAAGCTTGAGTGTGATTTACATTCTTTCTATCATGAAATATTCTAGGAGGAAGATTCATAAGAGGAGATGGAAGTAAAAACTCTTATTTTAGGCATCCTTGGTATGTTGATTTTTGCAAAGATTATTGTGCTTGCACTTGTATGTTTATATGTTTGCTAGCTTAGTATATTTTACACATTATGATGATGATGTTACTTATGATATTTGGGTTTTCTAGATTCTTGATTAATGTTATGTAAATATAAATATTTAATTTTACATATATCTTCTTTTATCACCATATAGCTTTTATGCACTAATCCTATTGATGAGTTTGGCAAGATTTCATGAGGTTTGATTGGGAGCATGGCATGGCTTTTGATTGTATGTTTGTTTAATTATTAGTAATAAATTATTCTAAAATGCATGGAATGTGCTAGTAGATATGTGGTAGATATTTCTTATACATTAACATGTGTACCATATACAAATATATTTTTATATGTATTTATTTTAGACTTATCATACTCACCTTTGTTGGGAGGTTATAGATTATATTCTTAGCATTGTATATTTTTATAGTATTTTTCATTTTAATGGTTGTGTTATAAGAGAGAGTTACATGAGTAGGAGAAGAAGTTATGTTTAGGATGAAAAAAAGGTTTTTGGTAGTTTTCTTTTGATTTTTATGAAAGTTTTGACAATTGGTGTTGATGCATGCTCATCAACATAACCCTGTTGATGTATCCCCTTCAACACATGCTAGGATTCATTGAGGTAGGTACATTGATACTAATGCAGTCATTACCTATATAAATGCACTCATCCCTTGCATTTATGGCACCTTTTGATCTTAGTCTTGACTAAATCTTGCAATTTCTTCCTTTGATAATTAGAATATTTCTTCTTTGAGTTCCTAGAACTTGAATATATGAGATTGTACAAAATTTTATTTGAGTGCTCATGTACCTAGACACATTAGCATAATTGGTAATAAAATTGAGATTTCCTACATCCATTGTAGCACTTAAACTAGTTATTATTTCTTTTTAGTACTTTACTTTTGTTATCACATCTCCATCATGGTTATGTTGCAGTGATGATTCTTGGAAGGCTTTTAAAATAATAAAGTTATAATACTTTGGTTTCATAAAATAGATATTTGAATCTAGGCCAATATCAACTGCAAGAAAAGGTATTAAGGGTAATATTCCAAAACAACATTAGAGGAGATTAAGAGATATACGTGAGGGATGTATTGAAGCTATGCATATTATATTGGTAAATATTAGGAGGAAATTTAAAAATTTAAAAATAAAACTCCAAAGTTTCAACAATGGCATCCATCAAAATACTCAAGTTGTTGAAAACAACAACGATGTCATGGTGCCTAGTACTAGTTTGAATTATTGACATCAAATGATCTCCAACGACATAGGCTTTCAAGAACAAACCCGTATTTTTACCATAAGGTAATGTGGTAAACAGTGCCAAATCCAAGGCCAAAAATGTAATAGGTTAACCATAAGCATCATAGATAGGCTAGAGGATTATCCCATGTAGTATACCCTCATCGATTCCACCTATAATAGCAACTACATCTGAACCAATGAGGTTACAAAAGAAGCATCATAGCAAGTGCGACGTAGGCACATGAGTATTTTTGGTAGTTCCACAACTACCAAGGCCCAACGTGGCAAGCTACAAAAATCCTTCCCTCTACATATCGAGCACATGGATGATCTATGATGTGTGTAAGAAGTCGAGATGGCAATGACAGCCACACTAACCATAAGTGGCACCAGTAGAGATAATCATAGTGACCAGAAACACAACCATGAAAGCCTATCACACAAAGATCTAGGAATGTTTGTCAAGAAATAAGGTATGTAGGAAATAGAGGTTACCACAAGGTTGTTATGAAACCCCATTTTGCCAATATCGTATTCATAATTCCATTGTTGAGCACAATAAGCACAAGGGAGTGTACATGTCTTTGAATTTCAATGAACTTGTGGGATGAAACATGTGATTACAAGGCTAATGCCATGGTTCCAAATTTTCTCAACCACACAATACTTTAAAATGATATTATTATTTGACATATTTTTAACCACATAAAATATCACATAAAATTTAAATTAAAACCCATGTTATGAGAAGAAGCCAATTTTAACATAACATCATTGATATTAAGGGGTATAATAATTTCATTCTATATGATATTTTACCTAGAAGTTATAAAGAAAAGGTTTAATGGATATTTGGTAAACATAACTCTATTTTCTACAACACTGGCACTCTACATGGAAAGTTATAAACTTCTATGGAAGCTATAACTTGTTTTCCTTGATATTTGTGGAGTTGTGCTTACCAAGAGCACACCTATTAACTATGGCACATATTTTTCTAATTTTTGTAATCTCCCATAGTAATCTTCATAATATTTATTACCAAGAAAACACTTGGTAAGCATAGCTTAAATTTTTAATTTAATAACTCCCTTTTGAAGTTATAACCTCTAGGGTGGCTATGAATTAATACCCCTAGATATTTGTAAAACCCTTAACCTTTCATGATTATTATAACTACCACAAGGAGGGGAAATGAAAAAAGGAAGAATTTGAAAATACAATAAAAGATTATTTGTAAGATGGCTTGACACATACATCAATTTAGCTACTTTGCTTTAATCCTATGAGTTCATTTCTTTCCATTTTATTTTAGTTACTTAGCTAATGGTTTAGATAGTATCATGCTTGGCATTTAATTTTGGGATTTGTCCTAGGATTGCATTTCTAGATTTGTTTTTGCATAATATTAGACTCCTATTAGGTTTTTCCATAGAAGAGCTTATGTTCTTGAAAAGGCTCAAGAGCAATTTAATAGTATTTTTTTAAAAAATTGCCTATTTTGAGCATAGAGAATCTAGGAAAATCTTTGGTATTTTGAGATGAGCACTTCGAGCATAAAATATTACCACTTGGTAATTCTAGCAATGGATACTTGGTATGCCCAGTAGTATACACTTGGTAACCTAGCAACATTAATATAAGTTCAAAATGTGTATGGAAAGTAGGAATGGATACTCGATGTTAGGATAGTTAGTTAAGAAATTAGTTAATCAATTTAATCCTAAATATTCATTACATTAGTAATTAAATAGGAGAAAAATATATTAAAAATAACTATAAAAATAAACATCTTATGCCTTAACCACACTTAACCATATGCAGAGTTAAAACATGTTTAAATTAAGAAGAGAATGACTTGGAAGTACACAACTTATTATTTAGGGATATTGGCAACCTAGGTAACTAACTCTATGGAATTTGACTAGATTTCTAGTGAATGTTTGTGATTCATATGGTTGCACATAGGGGGTACTTGCTGTTTATCATTAATGTTGATGTCAAGGACTTAGTCTAGCGAAGTGTGCTAAATGTTATTAATTGGTTGATTCATATAAAAATAATCATAAGGAAAAAACAATGACATACCTTTCATATATAAAATAATAACATTAAAATCATCTCAAAGGAAAACTTAATACATATTACTAATATGGCTTCTACTTGCAAGAATGAAACTCCACCACACACTAATTAATTCAATCAACAATAGGATAGGACTCAAAGGAGTATCGATGAGAGGCCTCAGTAGCTAAGGGTGGTCTATGCCCATCTAGACCCCTATTATTTAGATTTCACCTTCATCCTCCATTAGGATGAGCAATTACATTGGAGGAATATGGATGACAACATTATGTTATCTCCTAACTAGTTTATTCCTACCATGCTCATGGCCTAACTTATGAGATTAGGCATTGAAGCCATAGGATCTAAGTATAAGATAATAGATCAAGCCTTTAGGGACTATTAACCTATTGAAGCATAGCTTTAGAAAGAAAAACACATGGAAGCATGCTATGAAGCCTCCAAGGGTAAAAGGATCTCAACACCATTGTTTCTACAATCATCAAAAGAGGGCAATGATTTCTTTTTAAGGCTCTCTCAATACATAGATTCTCCTTTGTTTGTCAAGGAGAAAATCCTTCACCAACAACTGTTGTTAGCCTTGAAAAACTTTGGTGAGGAAAGGACATAGTCCAAGGCCCAAAGGACATTAAAAGATAGGTCTCCTAGTTTTTCATCCAAGAACAAAGAAAAAGATAAGAAGAAGGATAAGAAAAAGAAAAATAACTAGGCCAAGGATCATAGGAGAAGGACTACTAAGCATCATTGTCCTAGTCCTTCATCTTCTCCTCTTCATCAAGTTTTGACAAGAGAATCCATGGTAGAGATAGAGGTAGGGGTGATCAAGATCAAGATGGAGATGATAGGAGGTCCCATCATGATGATAGAAACTAGGAGATAAGATAGAGAGGAATAAGAGCATCATTGGGAAAGGAGGCACAACAGAACTCATTAGAGGAGGCATGTCCATGATAGGGGCCATCATGGACATGATGACTATGGTAAACCATTGCTAGCCACTAGAAACATGTTGAATGTTTTAGAAGTAGTTAGAATCCCACTAGGCATCAAAAGAATAATAGGATCAAAAGGTTGGATATGAATAATATTTGCAAATTTCGAGGATATAATGCTAATCTACAACATCATTTACAAGATTTTCATGATGCTTGTTCCTTAAAAAACATTGAAAATAAATAGAAAGTTAAAATTGTACCCAAGGATATTCATTAAAGAGGTAGAAGGTTGGTATTAGTCTTTGAAGTTGAAATTCATTCATACATGGAGTACCATGTTGGAGTTTTTTAACAAGTACTAGACATACTTCTAAGTGTTCAACTTAAGGAAATAAATCCAAGGATGCCAGCAAGAAAATTATAAATCCTTGGATGTGTCCATGAGAAAATATTATTTCCTTCTACACCAATGCCCATGCCATTGATTATCTTAAAAGGAATAACTTCACCACATCATAGATGGGCTCTGAAAAAAATAAGAGAAACTATTTGGGTCTACACCCAAGGGAGACTTTCAAAGATGAGAGTTTATCATATCCAAAGCCTAATTGATTAGGTGAATAAGAAAGAAGGAGAGCTAAAGAAAAGAGAACGTGTAAAGGAGTATAATAGAAATTCCTCCATTCACAAGAGGGAGGCGTGTTTCAATGATTCTAAGAAGGAAGCACCACTAAATGCAGTGGTGTAGAGGAAAACCTTGCTAATCCAAAAATATATTATTAAAATATTAACTAAGGTAGATAAAATGTGAAACTTCTTATATGAGAAGTTCCAAACTACTCTCAAAATAGTAGAGAAGAAGATGGAGTAGGGTAGAAGTAGAGATATAAGGAGATAGAAAGATGTAGGTAGGGAACAATATTAGAACAAGGGTAAGGCTATAGTGGTTGATGAAGTTGTAGATTTGGGGATAGATGATGGTAAATATGTCATTTGCTAATATGAACATCCCAAGGTATGTTGCCCTATAGTGTCACATTTGCAAGAATCTAGGGTATATGCATGAAACCTGAAACTAGCAAGGAAGAAACCATCCAGAAGAATGCATTATCCCCAAGGCAATTATAGGTAGCAATTCCACCAAACACAGTATTATCCAAGTGGACTGATATCTCAACCTCAAGAGCAGTATTAGTAGTGGCACAACCCACAATCATGGGAGATGCCACCACTAAGACAATAATGCCCTTACCAACATCTGGACCCATATGGATATTATGTCTAGGAACCTATATCTCCTTGTGACTCTGCAACCCACACTTCTTTTTCTCACCACTACTATCCTCTAGAATACCATTAAAATCCCATTCCAACAGCTGAGTCACCCTCTACTTATCCTTCATATCCATCATCTAACCTTGCACCTTCTAACATCACTCCTTTCCCACTTGCACCATCGATGTAAGAGGAAATCTCACGACAATCACAACAACATGATTCCATGAGGGTAGTAAACTTATAGTCAGATGATTATTTGAGTGGATTTTAGAATAAGCCTCATAATAAAGATTTCTTTAGGCCACATAGTGCACAAAATTCCTCATAGACATTCATGGTTACTAACCCTACATTCACTAGTTTTGGAAATATCATCGAGCCTCCTTTAAAACAAATTTCCTTTAATATACATACTATTATGTTGACCCATGTGGTCATAGATTACATTAAGGCTAGTCATCTTCTTAGAAAATAATCTAATCCTAGGAGTCCCTTGATATAGTTGTAGATTGTAGGAAATGATCCATGCAAAGCTCCATTGGATTTAGGTTCTAGGGTAAATTTAATCTCTCAAGAAATGTATAAGATCTGGAACCTACCTGCACTCAAGAAAAGTAACATCAGATTAGAGCTTGTAGATTAGTTCATCACTATCCCATTGAAATTAGTGGAGGACATTATGACCATTATTTGTGGATGATCATACCCAGTAGATTTCCTAATGATCCATGTGGACAATTGCAAAGGGGATTTTCCTATTATCTTGGGAAGGATTTGGCTTAATACTATTGATTCCAAGATGTTAAGTCAAGATCTTTCCTTAGAAATATTCAAGGAAAATGAGTTTGAAAAGCTTAAGAAAAAGTAGGTTTCATGCATCGCATATAGTAACATAGGGTGCCATTGCATGCAAAGACTATGAACTATGAAAAATACATCTATCCAAGCATGTAATCAGTGTGCTAAAATATCAAATATTCAAAGGCGCATGTATGTAGCAACCACAAAATAAGAAGATACCTTGTGGTTGACCATAGATAATAATGTTGAATCCACAATGTACATGGAACTAATGGAACTTCTCACAAGAACCTACAATGATAATTTGGATGGAGTAGTGTAGACCCAATAATAACTCGTCCACAAAAATAAAGAGATGGATTTGTCAAATTTCAAAATCCTAGATGATTTCAACCAAGAACCCCTTGAACTTAAGGCTTTACTAGCATCCTTAGACTATGCATTTCTTAATAATGGAAAATTAGTAATAATAAATGACTATCTTACTCGAGACTAGAAAAAAAGTTACTAAAAGTAATAAAAAAATGAACAACAACCTTCACATGATTATATCATGAGCTAATAGGGATAGATCCAAGAATATGCTAGCATGGAATCTATACAGATCCCTCCATTAACCTAAGAAGGCAACTATAAAAGAGGTTGGATCCAAAACTTAAGCAAGTTTTTAAGGATGAATTTGAATAAATTCTTAAGGTCAGATTCATTAATCCTATAGCTAATAGTAAGCGGATAAGCCCACTCATAGTTGTGCCATAGAAAGTAGGAAAATGAAGAGTTTGTATAGACTATTGAATATGACAACATTTAAGGATCATTTTCCATGGTCACTTTTGGATGAGGTGTTGGATATGATTACAAGGCATAACTACTATAGTTTTCTAGATTGTTATAGTGGCTACAACCAATTCTAGATAACACCAAAATTTTAGGCCAAGACAACATTCATAAGTTTCTAGTGGACTATCACATATAAAATAATGTCCTTTAGCCTATGCAATGCCCCTGCAACCTTCTAATGACTAATACTTAGCATTTTGCAATAGTAAATTGGTAGTGGTATGGAGCTTTTCATAGAATACTTTTCCACTTACAATACCAACTTTGAGTAATCCTTGAACCATCTACAACAAGTGCTAAAACATTGTGTGGAGACCAACTTAAGGTTCAATTGGTAGAAAAGCCATTTGATGGCCCAAGAGGGCATTGTCTTGGGGTACTGAATCTCAAGAAAAGGGATAGAGGTAGACCTAGAAAAAGTATGGACGATCTAAGAAATTACTAAATAACCTCATACTATAAAAGATGTAAGATCATTCTTTGGAAAAACTGGTTATTATAGGTGCTTCATCGAGAACTTCTTCAAAATTGTAAAACTACTAGTGAAGCTAATAAAGAAAGATGGATCCTTCAACTAGACCAAGGAATGTAAACATGCATTCCAATAATTAAAGCAAAAGCTCATAGAAACTTCCATTCTACATACTCCAAATAGGTCCAGACCCTTTCACATCATGATGAAAGCATCCAACTATGCATTAGGGATGGTACTAATAGAATTATATGATCAGAAATGTCCTTATTACAATATTTTATACAAGCAGAAGTATTGTGGGTGCACAACTGAATTACATCACCATTAAGAAGGAGTTCATGATGGTGTTGTATGATCTAGAAAAATTTAGGCACTATGTGATTGGATATCAAATCTTTGTGCACATTGACCACAATGTTATTTGTTTCCTAATGAATAAGCTACTGGTGAGTTCCCATGTCATATGATGGCTAGTGATTTTACAATAACTTGACTTTAAAATGGTGGAAAAGAAAGGAATTGGGAACAAGGTTGCCGATCACTTGTCTTAGTTATGATGAAATGACAAAGATGGAAGAATCCTTATTTGATTAATATTTAGATGAACTCCTTTTTGTCAAATTCATTGATGTTCAGGAACCTAGGGGTACCAATTGGTATGATTAATTTCTCTCCTATGTTCTTAGATAGAAGACTCTAACAAAATGAAATAACAAGAAGCAGTAATTTCTTCACTAGGCTAAGCACTACATGGAAATCCAAGGTAACCTTTACTAGATTTGTGTCAATGACTTCGTTAGATGGTATGTACTTGACATCGGCCAATTACACATCCTAAAAGATGCACATGAGGGCCCTTATGGAGGCCACTAAACAGGAAGGAGAATGGCTACAAAGATCCTCATGGCTAGGTATTTCTAGCTAATGATCTTCAAAGACACTAACCATTTCTCTTGTTCATGTGAACACTACCAAAGGGATGAAGGAATAATAGTATAAATGAAAGGATCCCAATAGTGGATTCAACCACTAGATCCTTTCAATCTCTAGAGCATCAACTTCATGGGATCCAGCACTCCCATGTAAAATGGAAAGGCTTATATCATTATTGTTAGTGACTACTGCATCAAGTGGGCTAAACTTGTAGTAATATCAAATTGTACATCCACTACTACAAAAAAATTTATATAACAATAGGTGTTAAATACATTTAGTATGCCTAGGGAACTTATTTCTGGCAATGGGACTTATATCATAGGAACTACTTTTTGGAAGCTTATGCAATGCTTTGGGGTGCAACACAAACTCACAACCTCTTATCACCCCTAAGCTAATAATCAAGCTGAAGTTATCAATAGGGAGATCACTAGGATACCACTATAAACAATCAAAAAATATAGGAAGGACTGGAACATCAAAATTAATGATGCAATTTGGACCTATAGATCAACCTGGAAACTTCTTATAGGCTATTCCTTATATGAGTTGATGTACAAAAAGTTACCCAAACTTCTAATCCAAGTCAAAATCCGTACACTTACAATGGCCTATAAGCTTGACCTCAACATTGATTTAGCATAGAAAGAATGACTAATGACACTTAATGTACTAAATGATAACCATCAATTAGCCATGATGATGAATGAAGTGCATAAGGCACAATCCAGACAACATCATGATGTACTAATAATAAGAGTTAAATTGCAACCTGATGATAATGTCTTGTACTAGAATCCCATGCATGTGCCATAATGCACTAAGTTTCAAACATTATGAGAAGGATCTTATATCATCCATGCAACTTTTCCTTTTGGATCCATGACCATTTACCGTCCTTCAAGCTCACATAAATGTTTGTTGATCAACATGCAACAAGTCAAGCCATTTTTAGAATCCAAGATAACCAACAAGAATAATACCTCTATGCTAGAATAGGCACCCTCTATCTTTTAGATCTCCTCCTCTCAACATATTTGTGGGGGAGATGGCCATCCACACCTAACACAATGATGAGGTTTCTAATTTTTCACCTTTTTGTTTTGCACCATTCTTTATTTGTTTTTCACTTTCTTATATAATTTCTCATTTATTTTATATATCTTTTATTTTCTTTTTGTTCTTATTTTTATTTTTAATTAATTTCATATAGTTTATTGGAAATTTTAGATTTTGACTATTGTTATTGCAACTCTAGAATTTACAAGAGAAAGCTATCAACATTTTGAATTGATTAACCAAATAATCATTTTTATCTTTGAATTATGTAATCTAGTAATTCTTTATCATTTTTTTGGGTGATATTAGGCAATGAGATCATGAAATTAACCCATTCCATCTATTCCATGAGAAATCTATATCTTGAAAGCATAAAAATTTTTTCACATTAAAACTTAACAATTAATCAATGATCTTGATACTCAATGAGCTGGGAAAGGACCAAGTGGAAATGGAATAGGATGTGACCTCAAGGGATTTGACATAGTTCTCTCAACATCATTCTTAGGGTTCTATGATACTACATTGGTACATCATCACTCATATTATCAATCATAAAAGGAAGAATGTCTTTGCATGATGTTATTCCCGTGAAAAAAAATAACAAGCATAGAAATTCAAAGCACATCCCTTAGACTTAATAATGGAATCTTAGCATTGGTTATGGGGCTAGAAAGACATGTTACCCATTCCTAAAGATGCCCCTCTAACTAAGGCCCTCTCTACTTCCTTCTTCTCTTAGAGTGATGACCTTTGGAATTGCCCTAGACTTTCAATCAATGTACAAAAGGCATATTTTAATGTGAGGTCACTAAAAGTGGAAGGGACTTGTTCTTGACTTGGAATTTATTGGGATCAATATATCTTAAACATAAATTCCACAAATAATCTTGTGTTGCTAGGATATTAATGATCTCTTTCACATGCTCTCTCTCTATCATTTATTCATTCATGGTTTACCACCTAACTCTCTCATATAATAA
>MNCI01007117.1:0-16427 GCA_015680685.1 Gnetum montanum
TGCTTATCACACGTAGGCTAAATAGGTGCCTCAATACGACCACTTACGATTAGCGTTTGGTAAGCTGCAGTTGCATAGTTCAGGGTGTGTCCGATAAGTGGGAACGGATGCTGACGCTAGTTAATCTAGACTTAGATCTTAGTTAGAGTTAGTTTAGTTTCTCAACCCTTTCCTCCTGGTAGCATAGAAGATAAGCCGAAAATATCAAAAAAATCACATACCTCAGACTTGCTTAACCATACACCGTGACACATACAAGCAAGCCTGGGAAGACAACGAACGATTAACCCCAAGTGTTTCTTGTGGCGTTAAGGCATTTAGTCTGCGGAGTTCGACCGGATCGCGCGTGTACACTTGTATTCGTATGGTGGAGTGTAGGGGTACCTCGCCACTCATCACTTATGTTCCTCAAAGAAACAATTTAATGTTCATAACATAATGATGCTTCAGACATGGAGGGAAAATATAGATTTTCATTCAGTAATGTCATGATATGTTGTCATAAAATATATCATGAAATATGCAACTAAATCATAGAAGAAATCACAATCTTTTCATGTCATGTTGTTGCAAATTTCAAAGTCAAGGAATCCTCATAAGGATGCTTTATCAATCTACAGAAGGCTCATGATGGATGCTACTATAGATGGCGACATTGGTGCTATGGAGGTCCATCACATGTTGTATGAGCTTCCTTTGGTAAATTGCAATTGTGTTTTCTGCACATTCAATGTTTCTCGAGAGGTGTACAAAAAAGTTCAAACTAATTCAGATGAAATTGATGAAGGTGAAAACTACACAACTTTTATTAAGATGTATCAAAAATGTCCGCTTTCGATGGAAGGTGTATCATTGTTGTAGGCTTTTAGAGAGTACAATTGCAACATAAAAAAATAAGAACCCAAACTGGAATTTGCATCACCTAGAGCCAGATGCTATTGTGAGATTTATCCCAAGTTTCTCATCCCACTGAAGCAAGGGGAACAAAAATGGATTGAATACTGTTAGGCTATGTTGTTGTTGCATTATTCATTTAGAGATGTGAAGTGAGATCTTGGTTCTAATGATGAGGAGATTGAAATGAAGTGGTTGTTCATTCAACATCTGTATGTAGCATCAAAGATTAATACTGAAGAAGAATTTCAACGAGCTTTAGAGGAAGAAAGAAAATTTGTAGATGTAACTTCCTAGGTGTAAGATCATGAAGAATAGGATTTTGAAATCCTTAATTGTCATCTCTTATCAATAGGTCCTTTTTAGATAATAGAATTGGAGATGCTTGGCCTACAAGACGCTGATAGGATGCATGATTGGACATTACAGTATCTAGGAAAGGATGTTGCAAAGTTTGCTACAAGCATTATTGCCAACAATAAATCATCTCAGTCCATGATTGTCATCGACCATGACTATGGTGCATACGAATTTGATAAGCTAGGTGCAAAGCAAAAGAAATGCTGCAAAAAAATTGTAGGACACATGATGTTTTCACAGTCAATGAATGAAGTTGTTTCCCCTTTACGAATGATTATTCAGGGAACATATGATATGGGAAAGTCATTTCTCATAGGTGCACTTCGTAAAAATATTGTCATGAAAAACATAATGCTTTACTTGTCATGGCACCCATAGGAGCTATTGCATTTAACATTAATGTAGGAACCATTCATTCCACTTTGAGCATTGGAATAGGTATGTACAAAGAACTCTCTTCATGTGCAAAGATAAGTATACAACATCAACTTTCCTAGGTTAGATATATAATAATTGATGAAATGATTTTTGTGGAAGAAAGATTATTATAGAGCATTGATAAGGCTAAGAGAAATTTTTCCTAAGCATTATAATGAAGTTTTTTGGAGAAAGATCAGTTATACTAATGGGAGTATAATGGGTGATTTGGGTTAACTTCCTCTTGTGCTTGATGTTGTGCCGTATGCATCTAGGAATCTGGATTTTGTAGGGGTTTGGCAATCATTTGATACCTTTGTTGTTTTAAATGCAGTTTATCATCAGTTTGGAACTAATCCTCAACAACAAAGATTCAGAAAAGTATTGATGCATATCAAAGAAGGAAAAAGCCATCATGAAGATTATAATTTCTTTGCTACTCAAATGAATCTTCCATCCACTTCGAGTGGATTAGTTGGTTTTAAAGAATCAATGAATTTGTATGATACAAAGGATAAAGTCCAATCACAAAATAAGAAGATGTTGCAAAAAATATAGAAACCTGTTGCAATATGTGTAGCACACAGAGATCCTTGTGAATTCAGAATCTTAGATGATGAAGATGATGATATTGAACGATCTTTGCTTATATGTGAAGGTGCAAGGGTTACACTCATAATTAACCTTTGGCCTAAAGTAGGATTCATAAGTGGTGCACTTGGCACGATTCATAGTATTATGTATCATCCTAGTAAACAACCATCTACATTATCATTGTATGTTGTTAATTTTGACTTCTATATCGAATGTCCCTTTGATAATGAGAATCTTCATCATGTGCCAATTGTACCTATGGTTTGAGGAGCATCCCATCAGTTATGGTTGCAGTTGGCATGGGCCATGACTATTCATAAATCTCAAGGAATGGCACTAGATAAGGCTACTATTGACATAGGTTCAAGAGAAGTTACAGGTCTAATGTTTGTTGCATTATCTAGAGTCAAGACCATTAACTCTTTGAAGATTCATCCTCCTTTCTTTGTGCAAAGATATAGAAAGATTTTAGATGGTAAACATCTCCATAGTAGAATTGCATAGGAAAATCGTTTTGCTCAATTGGAAGATTAGGCATATTAAGTTCACACTTATCACTGTATTTTGTCTTTTCCACAATCCTATTGTACACCTCTGCAACGTTTGTTGTAGTAATTGTGTAATGTATTCCTTCATCAACATATACGAAATATAAAAGATTTTATTTCTACTAATTTATGTTTACTAGTATATATTATTTAGTATGCAAATAGTGATATTATTGAAATAGTTCAAATAATATTATAACAACTTGAACATTTATAACAATGATAGTTGATAATGATAAAACTTAAAAACTTAAATAAATAATTAAATTCTACTCATAGCCCACAAAACCGCTCCACTAGCTTAGATATATATATCTCTCTCTCTCAATTGGCCAACATGATTTTAAAAAAGATGATGTTTAATCAAGCCCAACTATTGAACAAGGAAACAAGATATCTAAAAACAAAATCACTCATTCATCCTTCCTGTGTTCCTTTACCCTTGACCGAGAGGGTAAAACTAAATTGGGAAAGGGGTAGAGAAACAAAACATGGATGCGTGATTCCATATTTGGATATCTTGTTTCCTCCTCTAGTAGTTGGACTTAGTTAACATCATCTTTTTTAAAATCATCTCAGCCAATTGATAAAGATATATATATATATATATATATGCTGGTAATTAATGTTATTTAAGGTATGTAGTGTTAAGGTCGTTCAATATTTAGGATATTCAACTCTTTACAAACTATTGGTCAGGGGTGCTTTGTTGTATTTTAATATTACTGAGACGTGTTTCCAGGAAGGGGCGATGGTTTTTAAAGGTGTTTCTATTTCTATGATGTTTCCGTGAGATTTGGAGACAACTTTTGCGCAAAAAAGAATTGGAAAAGGCCTTAAGCCTTCGGTTCTCGGAGTGACGATTCTTCGTTCCCAACGGCCGGAAATGGGTGAGGGGCTAACATGGGGATTTGCCTGAAGTCTCTGAAAAATATTTAAACTATTCGTTATAATCTATGTATGTATGTTACGTTGGACTCGATAAAAGAAAAGGATTTTTTTTATCATATTCTGCATATTTTCAAATGCTTATTAAACCTTAAGAAAAACATTAAAAACAATGGTCTCCAATGATAATCGACAAAGTTCATCTCATTGTACTTTCACTTGAAATGCAAGTCGGAACTCATTTAAAACAAAATGCTACGTAGTTCAACTTGATCATTTGACATTACTAGAGGGTACCGTAAATTACACATTGCCTCTTTCAGAAAATTGAAATTCTGTACTAAATCAAGCAACCCTGAACTAAAAGTACGAACAGCGAATGTCTTTTCTCAACACTCCTTCAATAGACATAATTAGACACGCATTTTTCTTTCTGCTCTTCGTATTGCTCTTAACAAATTTGCTGAGTCTTTTCCTAGCTTCACGTTAGCTATCTGTAAATTTATTTGACCAGAATGAAAGCATAATCACAAGACGTGTCTCACTATAACCATGAGTTTTATTATATAATTTGGCTTAGAGAATAATAAATGTTATTTTTGTAGTACTAGGATAAAGGAACCAAGTGGGATAACAACTAGCTTAATTATATATTTATAATATATATCTATAATTTACTATGAGAATCCGTAAAAATAATGTATGTTCTCATGGAATCCAAATTATTTAGCAGAGATAAAAAAATATAGCATATATATCTAGTCTGTTTTTCTGGTAAATGTGGGCAAGAATACATATAGTAAAATTGCCAAGAATGGTGTTATACAAAGCTCAAGTACACATTTACAATACAAAATCAAACAAAATTAAATTTGAGATTCAAAGCATGTATAAAAGTAGTAAAATTAGCTTTGGTATAGATGAAATATTATTTAGCATTATGGATAGGCTCTCTCCACAGAACTTATGAACATAATATTAATTAGCATTACTGATCTATGATTAGTAGGTTGTCTCTTGACCAAAAGAATATGGATCTATGATAAACTTTAAATTATTCCATATTTTCGCAAGGTAAAAGCAACCACAAATACAAAAAGCACAAAGTAAATATCCAGATGAGTGTTATCAGTCTCTCAGGTCTTTAAAGGATCATCAATATTTCACCATAAACGCGTAACATACAGGAATAAATTAAAAAAACAGAGAATTTTTTACATAAGCTTTCATGACTCATGGCTCACAATGATCATTATAATGGTAAAGAGTACAAATATTTGGAGTGCGCAGGGATGGGAAAAAATTGCAGGTTACAAACAACATACAATATTTCACAATTCACAATAACATACAGGAACTGTCTCTTGCATCTGCAAGCAAAATTTATTACCTAATTTTTTAAATAATACCATCTTATGCAAAATGCAACTTTTTCTGTTGGTAAAAAAAGAGTCGCCAAATTTTCACACAAAGAACTAATATACCATATAATGTTAAGCCACGACAAAAGAATTGCGCGCTTTGTAAATGCTGTTGCTCATGATGCACATAAAATTGCATTTTATGGTAAATTTAGAAATTACAAAAATGCATAACAAAAATTGATGAAATTTTTGCGTTCTTTATTTTTTCATTCCTAAGATCCCGATGCTACTGGAAATTGCTTGTGGAGAAAGCTTCGGACAAGATGGTTCTCTTCTGATCCAACACTCTTCCTTAGTTTATCCAGTGTTGCAGCAACATCTTTTGCTTCCTGCCGCAGAAGCTCTAAAGTCTTCAACAACTCCTCAGATTTCTCCACTTCCTCACCATCCTTAAAAGACACATTCGAACTTGTGTAAGAGCATTTTCTCACTAGTTCTTCTTTCATCCTCAGCAAATGCCTGTATTGAAATTTTCTGGCATCCTGTACGCAACTATTATTTTCAATCCAATTGAAAAGCTCCTCACTTTCATCCTCAGTGTCGGAATGTTCTGTGTTTTTTCTGTGATACCAGTTCTTCACACTGATCGAGTTCTTACCCTCTTCAATTTTGGATTTCCTTCTGGTGTCAGAAGATTGAAATAATCCATTGGAATTTCCCCCACTATCAGCCTGCAACCTCTGCAATAATGTATCCAAGTTTCTTGGGGCTTTAGCAGGTTCCCTACCAAACACATGGTGTGCTTTAAGTGTTTCTTTTAGGTTCCTGGAAAAAAAGTTTCTTTTAATTTCAGAAAAAGGAAACTTTTTACTTGCAGACTCTTCGTACAATATATTTTCAGATTTATCTTTGCTGTTTCTGCTTGTATAAGCTGCAGACACATTTCTGAAATGGCTATGCAAACTTTTCTCATTGATATTCTTAAAAATAGGCACATCTGATTTTGCATTCATATCAAATGGTACTCTCCAGTATGGGTTGCTTGGAAATTGATGCTCACTTGCTTGAAATGTTGGCAACTCCCTTGTGTCAATTCTACTTGTCAGAATATTGCTTTCTATACCTTCGGAAGACTCTTTACGTCTAGACCATCTCTCTTGTCGAGCATGTGCTGCTGAATCAACCCTCGCTCTAGCCCTTTCACGAAACGTTTGCAACTTTTCTTCATCCGAGTGCTTTCCCCAACTCTTCTCTGCAAAATATTTTGTCGTTTTTGCATGCTTTTGTCCAACCTGAACCCTGTCTATGTTTGTTTTCTTCAGGACAACATGTGCGCATCTCTTGCATGGTTCTTTTGATCTTTCTATATTGTACAGTGCTTGTTTTCTCTTATCTGAAAGATATGCATAGGCCTGAAAAGACCTAAAGACATTAGCCGAATTGATATATTTTAATGCACCCTAATATTCCCCATTACACTTTAACAATCACTGAAACAACGACACTAAAGAAATTTAGAATTTAAGATAACCCATGTAGAGGCCTGGTCAAGTAACAAGATACTGGCCGTTAAAAGGACCTTTTATGTTCTAGACTATAAAAAAACGCATGCAGAAATATAACGCTGACTTTTAAGTTTTAACCCACTACTTAATGGGAATCACCTTAAGACTACAAAATTAATTGACGTGTGGAGCTTTTGCAGGCTAGCATTTGGATTAATAACATGTATTATTAAATCTGAAACTGAAATTTTTACTGAAGCCCTTGGATTTTTCGGACCAGAGATATCCTTTTACACATTTTTTTAAAACTTTATAACTCAATGCTTCTGAGTAGAATAACATCTTGAAATGATGCATTTTTTAACCTCTATTCCTTTGAATAAGGATTGACCAAAACCTAGCTCTTAATTTGAGGTATAACAACTATTAACTCCCATATTATCTGCATAGTTCCTTTGTGAATTCTGAAGAAGGATATCTAAAAACATTGTTTTCTACCCAATTACCTCTCATCACTGGAACACAGTTTCACAGCAATGAACAAGCATTAGTCCACAGCCACGTCAAGCTAAAAGGAACTTTGATAAGGAATCGCCTCAAAATAATCAATAATAGACATACAGAGGACTTTGATTTATAATGAATGTTATAAAAACCCTTTAAAAACGTTCAGTGGAAAAGGTCGGGAAATTAAAAATCTATGAAAACTCTCTAAAACTAAAGAAGAAAATCACCTATACTTAAAAACTTACAGAAAATAATAAGTCAAACTAGATCTCATTTGCAATTATAGGTTGCACAATAATTAGCTAGCTAATGATGTGTCAAATTTTCAAATTCCTCTTTAGGTCGTGATTAAAAGCAGTTATTGCAAAACTTTCATTATAAGGAATGAACAAAATATTGATTAGAGGACTGGAAGGAAATAAAAGTTACCTCGGACACAAATTTGAAAGCTGTTTCAGCTTTTGGATGCTTGTTCTTGTCTGGATGTAGCAATAGTGCTGAATAATGAGGCAACATTTAATATTTTGAGAGTACATCATAATATTTCTTCTAAAAAAGAATATCAAAGATTGCTGATCCCCAACTGGTGAGAATCTGCCAACAAAAATAGCAGATAAAAAACGAGATCACACATACCAAGCTGACGATATCTCTTCCGTATGACATCGATTTTAGCGTCTTCATCTACCTACAAACCGTCAAGATCGCACTCCAAATTAGTGAAACAATTAAAACCATAAAAATCTCGAGCAAATAGGATGCTAATAACGTCAAAGGGACAATCAATTCTAGCACATCCACAGGAGATGCCACTTATAGTTTTAGATTGGTTTTTTAAAAAAAATATCAATAAAAATGGTGTTTCATTTTCCCAATAACCCAAACATATTCTAGATCCTGTCTTGTTCTCAGATTGACTAGAATTATTCCTGAAAACAATTTGGCAGTGCAAATAGTTGAATAATCAAAATTTATGAAATCTCCAGGCGTGGCAAATGAGGCAAACCCAAATGCAACAATTTGAGATGGTAAATAATTTTTCTAAAAATAGTAGCCAAGTGAAGAAAGAACATAAAGCCTTCTTGTACACAATGCATTGTTATTTTGAACTTCACAAACTCAGGTTTCCAGATAACTAATAAAGCCTTGTAAGCAATAAATTTAAAGCAGGCTGGATAAGGGAATGAGAAACAGCAGAATCTATACAACCAACAGCATGTGGTTTCATATTCTCGTTCTAGAAGAATCTGAATGTGGTAATAGCATTGACAGTGTCATTTGTTTCAAATAACAATGTCACAGAAGGAGAAAAACATAACTTTAAACAATGAAAAACTTGCCTTCAAAATCCTGTACCAATCACGTGTCTGCTTCTTCTGAAAGTCTGGACAAGAACAAGATGTTTTTGCTGCAGCCAAGCATACTTCTGCTATAGCAACTAGTTCTAAGACCTCTTTAGAATCTGGGTGCAAATGCCTAGCTTTCTCCAATAACACTAATGCATTCCCATGTTGCCCCACCTCCAAATAGGCATTAGCCTGATCTATAATCGGACTCACTGTATCTGATATCTCCTCTCCCAGACCCATAGTTTACAATAGGCGTTTCTGTAATCTTAGAAATTACGTACATCAGAATGCAGTGTTCTCATTGGATGCAATTTCTGAAAACCAGAAACCAGTAGGTGAGCCAACAACTATTATAATACCAGTAATCTTAGGCTTTAGAACACACACATGGTCTACAAGAGTTTTGAAATTCCCTTGATTCACATTTGCAGTGACTGCACTGAAAATGTTGAGGTCGACTAAAAATTCAAAATTTGGTGATCTAACAATGCAAATTGAAGCATTTGAATAAACTTACATGAATGTCTTTTGCACCCACCCCAGGTTCCTTCCACGAAACACCCCAACTTCAATAAAAACAGGGAAACAGGAAGCAATCTTAAATAGTACGGGAACCAACATTTTGGAGATTAATTACATAAACCAACAAATTTCGTCATTCCAGTGGCTATGAACCGAGTCATGCCCCCAACAAGGGAGACCAGATTCATCAAAAGTGGACATTGAAGAATGGTTTTCCAAGGACAATCATCATTCCTCTGGCACGAAAAAAGGCCCAAGAATCTGAGCGGAGAAGCTACGAATGCTGCAACAAGCCAGTAGCAACGTGCCTGATTCGCAAAACCAGTGCTGCAACAATACTTACAGCTACAAATCATCGACCCCACAAAAGCCATGCTGGTAAGAACGAGGGCGTCGGGCTTGTTGGCCGGAAAAAGTGTCAGGAAACAATTGGGCAGAAGAGATGCCTCAAAAAGATTTCTCGGGAGATGCCCACAGGACAGCACAGCATCAGCCATGGCTTCAACCAGAGCATAATTACACAAAGCACTGCACATTAAGCAATGAGATTTGGGGGATGTTTGCAGGCGTTTCTTAACCTTGGAGACAGTAAAATAATTGGCAATAATGGGATGTGAAATATGCTCGCTGCAGGATGCCTGATTCCTGGATGGAGCGTGCACCAGGGAGGGATGTATAGGGTATTAGGGTACGATAGATAGGCCTCTGAAAAGTGCAATCTAATTTGAACTCGTAACACAAATCAGATGGATCTACGTTTCAAACGTCAGATTGGGTTTTTAAGTAATTTTTATGGATGCCGAAGCCAATTTGTAGTCTTAGACTGTACCTTCCAATAATAATGGACGATTTTCCTCGCGGGAGTTCATTGTTTTAGCTGCTTTGATTGTGACATTTGTTTGGTTATGATTAGGCATTTGAATTCGATACGCAGAAGCCTAATCCTTTATACAATGTGGAGGCATAGAGATGCCTAAAGCCCTATCCGGAGGCATCAGCCTCAAGTTACACAAGAAATTTCATTGGTGAGATCAAATGTTTTAAATTCACTAGTATTTGTTCCTAGTCTAGTTGGTAAGTTGAAGCTCTGGTCTCCTAGAAGATATTACTGCAACCTAGTTGGAGATGCTAGAAATAAAGGGCAAGCTCCTCATATCAAACACCCAACTCGAGGCAACCATAATTGAGAACTAATAGTTGGCTAGGTTGTAGAATTGACAGCCCAGCTAGCTAATCCCGCCATTCTTAGCCAAGCTATCACACAGGATGAAGCTTTCTTGCAACTTCAAAATTGACTCAAAGAGGCTTAGAAAGCCAAGGAAATGATGGTCTTCAATGCATCCTTATCAGAAGCCCTTGCTAACAACACTGCTAGGGACTTAACATTAGTCTACAAGGAAAACTTGACCTTGACCAAAGACATCCATAGCTTGCACAATGTCGAGTAAAAAGACTAGATGGTCAAATTTGTGAGACAAAAACAAGAGTAGCTCACTAAGACGAACATGGATCTAAGGAGGTTGGCAACAGAAAATAAAAATCTATCAATGGAGGAAGTTCAAGCACTTCACTAGAAAATGGCCATTGAGGTAGCTGCCTAGAAAAATGAAGCCCTAAAGTTTGAGTGAGGCAAAAATCATCATAGGAACCAAGTAGGACTCCTTAAATAGGTGAATGACAAAGAAATCCAGTTGGCCAAAGCAAAGATGAACAAGGTCCTTTAACAACTCCAACAAAGAGGCAACATATGGTAGTTGATCTTTGATGGTCTAAATGCCTACAATAAAGTAGAAATGTGCCTAAAAAGTTGCAAATCAAGGAAATGATAGAGTATATGAAACTCGCAAATCTTCGCTATGCAAACTTAGCGATGCTGATAACATAAAGGCCAAGGTCAAAACTGAAGAAGTGGCCAGCTCATATGCTCTCTACAAGACCGAGTTCAAGCACCACAAGAACACTAAATAGAAGCTAGAAATAGCTAATGTAGAGATTGAAGTTCTCAAGAGCCATTTTAGATATCAATGATTAGTTGTTGAGAACTTGGCCAAAAGAATGAAAGACTATCATGAGCTGCAAAACCTAGTCAAAGCATTCGATGTTGAACAAAAGCAATTCGTAGCATGATTTATTGATGTCAAGGAGTTGTTCTCTACAATGCCTTGTTTGTGAAACATTTCCATGTCAGCCCATATTGGCAAAGTTGCATAAACTGTGTATGACCCACGAAGCAAGGAGAAGAAGATGAAAGCATTGCTAGATGTCTTTTTTCTTTCACCTGAAGTAGTAGTAACAGCAAGACAACCATAGCCACAACCTAAGTCTCCAACACTACTATCGTGTGTGCCAAAGCTTGAAGAAGGTCCATTAGCACCCAAGGAGCCTCCACCTCCTAACACTATCTAATCTTCTCTTTGTTGTGGCCAATCTCGCCAATGCAATCGCACAGGACCATGATCAACAAAACTATCTTGTAAAATCATATACCATTTCACCAAGCAATGTTAACATGCAAAAAGGTGGATTGACGTGTAGGAAGGTGAACTAATATGTGGGGAGGTGGACCAACATGTGGGAAGGTAGATTGATGTGTAGGGAGGTGAAACATCACTAGTAAGTGGCTATAAAGCAAAGAACGAAGACGACGTTAGGGAGGGGGAGTGAGGACCTCCTTAACAAATCAAGCTCTCTTCTTGAACAACTATGTTTCTCTCCATTAAGGTGCACACAGATGGGCAGGGGGATCTCTAGGAGCTAAGAAACTGGTAGACAGCGCTTTTCTCTCTCTCTCTCTTCTCCTATTTTTTTGGGGCAACAACAACGTAACTAATGTGCATGGACAACGAGCACAGTAGGCAAGTTCTGTAGTCCTATTTCTTTATTCTTTGCAACAGACTAGTGATAATCAGCAGTGGTAGAGTTGTGTGGATAGTGGTCAACAGTCTCAACAGGAAACCAAGAGATGGTGGTTTTCTTTTCCCTTTTTGTGGAAAACCTGTGATAGCAGCAAACATAGGACTGAAGACAGAAATGCGACTACTGGCACATGACAGCAGGATTTGGCAGCTCGTTCTCTCTCTCTTTCTTTGTTGCAGTGTTGTAGCAATTAACAACAATAGTTGCAGGCATGGGTTCTACAATTTCGTTCTATTTTTGGTGGGTCGTGCATTCATGACAAGGTTCTTCAATTAGGGACAAATTTCCCTCTCTCATGCTGGCAATAGGACATGTTCTATTTATGTGTCAAAGATGCATCAATGGGCCCCTTCATCTAGCCTCTTTTCTCTCATCTGACAACTATAGGCAGTGTTGGTAGCAACAACATCCGTAACAGACCAATGACGAATGACGATCACAGCTAAGAAGCAAGAAAAATTTATTTTGGTTACCTTTTGTATCCTTCAATTCAAGACACTCATTCCAATTAAAATTTTCATTTTTTTTACTATTTTCAAAAGGCCACATAGCCCTCTCTAGCTAAGACTATTCTTGGGTTTCTGTACCCATACGAGAGGCGCCCTAAGCAATAGTCTTCTCAAACGAGTTTTTCCCCCATGTGTTGGTGTATCCAAAATTTATGCATCAGTACTCTTCATCTCCAACAATTAAATGATGGTTGTTCATTTTTTGAAATTTTTGTAATTTTGTAAAATTCAACACTCAAAGTCAATTAGTTAGAGTTAGTTAGCCAATAATCCTATACCTTCCCAATTTTGTAAAAACCTTGATCCTACTTTTGTTCACTCAAGTAGTCATTGGGGTATGATGCATCAACGCTATGTCTAGTCTTGTCTATACAAATGTGTGCACCCAATGCATTTGGGAGACATAAAGTTAGTAGCCTAGCTGAACTCTTGTAGTTTTACTAGCCCAAAGTTAGAATAATTTTTGGGTGCTCGTAGTAGGACTTCAAGGATTGTACGTATTCTTATTTGAGCATCATTATACTTGAACACTTTGACATAATAGTAATAAAGACGAGCTTTCTTAGAACTCCTTGTAGCACTTAGAATATATTAATGTTTACATTCATGCATTTTATATTCATGTCCTTAGTTAATTAATACACTGAATGATAACACATAAGTAGGACTGCCTCAAGCATACCATTAACACTTGGTAATCCCAGTGGTGTTATTACATGGTTTGCCAAGTAGCCTAGCACTTGGTAACCCAATGATGTTTATAACAAGTTCAGGATGCATAAGGAAGGTGGGCCTAGATGCTTATGTTAGGCTAGTTAGATTAAGATATTAGATAATTAAATAGTTAATTTTTAATTAATTCTTTTTATTTTACTCTTAGATTAAATAAAATAAAACATAAAATATAAATAAATATCATGTGTCTTGGCTTACACTTAACCATACAACTAAGCTTAGACAAGTGAAGCCAAGAAGACAACGATCACATCTTTAAGTCATTTCCTATGTTCATTGGTGCATTTAGGGGGTAAGTCCATGGAGTTTGACCAAATCACTAGTGCAACTCTTGTGATTTGTATGGTTGGACGTAGGGGGTATCCGCCACTCATTAGTAATTAAAAGATGTGACCCTCTTTAATAAACTCCTATATTTACTATGTCTTTGCAATAGAAAATTAGAAACTCTTGCCTCAAAGAGATATGTCAAAGCTAACTTACTTTTCATATAGAATGTTTCTATTTTATCGTTAGAGTTATATTACTATTAATTAATGTTAATTAGCTTGACATAGATCTATAAAAAATGTTAAATAATTTCCTAAGTTCTCTTATAGGTTGTAGGGTATAAAGTTTACTAACATGTAATGATATAAATGATGGATGGACAATGGTGCCCATCAAATTCATACATTAAGGGAAAGTGCTTTGTCATTATGGATTCACTGAGGTGTATGGTAAGCATGACAAGTTATTTGTCATTATGTAAGGGTTTGAAATAAGCTAGATCAAATTAAGCTTGAAGGATGAGCTATTATTGAAATCATAAAGTATCATTTTCTCTTATTGCAACACTTGCACCATGGGTGAAATAAGAAGTATAGACAAGTAGATTAGATGAGATGAGTTATCTCTTTATCCCCATTGAAATCACTTGAACAAAACTTGATTTTGTGATATGATCCAAAGAGCTTATAGTTAGTTTGATATTTTTTGGTACCATAAGGAGCAATTATAGATGCCCATATCCAGCATGAGGTTTACTATAGAAAAGTTTAGAAGGATCCCCATACTTCAAAGTTTATCCATTAGATTCATTCCTTCTTTTTAGTGAAGTCATGGTAATTGCAACCCTTGACATAGGTCCAATAGGCTAAACATCCAAGATTGAATTAGAGATATCTTGATTTGGAACAAGATTGAAGTTGTAGACATAAGAATATATATATATATATATAAAATTTTTAAATATGCATTTCATTTTTGCAACAATCTTAAGTTTCTTAATATCCATTTCATTCTTTGTGTTTAGAAAGAAAAGAGAGAGGGAAAGAGAGAGTAAGAGAAAAAGAGAGAGGGAGAGATAGAAGGAGAGTTAAAGGGATTAAGGAAGGAAGAGAGAGAGAGAGAGAGAGAGAGAGAGAGAGAGAGAGAGAGATGTTTAGTACTTAATATCTATTTCATTCTACATGTTTGGGAACTTTGTATGTATGACAATCTTACATTTTGTAGACATTATAGCTAGTGACTTAAAACTTTAAGAGCATCACTTCTTTCAAGTAGAGTAGAGTGGAAGAGAGAATGTCTTGTGGGTGATCTAAAGATTACTTCCCATTGAAAGGAGCATAGACATCCATCTTGGATTCCATGCTAACTTAAATATCACACCTCTTTGAGAACTATGTAATATTGATTTCTCGCATACTACTCATAAGGATATGTAGATAGAAAAAGCTAGGAATTTTGGTGCGAGTACCTATTCTTCTATTTGATAAAGGAGTTTAGAGATAGATGCATGTCACATAGGAGTACATCCTAGTTGCCTTAGAGATTATTGTGGCTCGTGTATTTGTGATAATTGTGGTAATAAGTGTATGTGATATGCTAGGGTTATTACTTTGGCTATTATTATAGCATACTTGCTATTCTACTAATCCTTGGCTCATAGGTTACAATGATTATGAAGGTGTAGTTCATCCTTGAGTTTATTCTTGTATAATTTTCATGATTCTTAGGATACTGTCATATGACATTTATCAAGTAGTGCCCTAAAAAAAGGATCTTGCTTTTAGTTTAAAATAAGAATCATACAATTTCGATGTGTATAACTCTTAATAATTTTTAATAGTATTTTGTGTTTTGAAACTTTACATATGCTTTGTTAGTATTTAAGTTCCTTGATGAAAATTACATTTTAAAATTTTTTTAATGCTACCTTCTAGATTCTTGTCTAAAAATTATTATTTATATATATATATGCTCAAATATCTAAAGTAACAAGTAAATACTTGAAAGGAATTAGAAGTACTATAATTATCTTTTCTAATAAAGGATTCCAAATTACTTCTAACTTCTTCTGCTAATGTTGGAATTGGTGTTGATATTGATAATAAAAATTAGTATTTTCCCCTCATAGGTTTGAACTTTTTTAACTAAATAACTAAAGAAAATGATAGAGCTTTGCTATTTAGGAGACATAATCTAGCAAAGAAAAGAGATAATTTGGAAACATTTCAAAAAGTTGGTGTCTCATCTAAATAGGATTCTTAACCTTGAAACTTAGTTTGAGGATGTAGAAATGTATGAAGGTTAGACAATTTTGTTATTTTGAATCTTAGTTTCTGGATTATATGGTGTGGTTGGCTACTTGATGAAGTGCTATATAGTCAATGCGTCAACTAGGCCGCGTATATGGGGCCCCGTATACATGGCCAGATTGATGCGGCCCCATTGACATAGCCTTCTTGGATCGACGTGGCCCCGTTTATGCAGCTGCCTATCCCGGCCTATAAATAAGAGGGCCTTCTACCTCATTTAGGTAACTTCAAGTTAGTTGTAGCAAAGCTCTTGCAATTTGTTTTCGTAGGAGTTAGATTATTTTCCCAAGTGCATGCCCGCAGTGTGATGCTTATAATTGTACGACACCTTTATTCGAGTGTGAGGTACTTGGATGTGCACATGACCAAAAATAAAGATCGAGATTACTTCATTATTGCAGCATTCACTTAGTTTTAATTGTTTAATTATTGTTGTTAATTGTTATTATTATTTATTGTTTTCTTAGTTAATATATCTTTATCATCATTTAATATTCCTGTTGTTAAATGCAGGATGAGTACGACTTAATCACGAGCATTTAAGTGTGACTACTTGGCAACCCAGTAGCGTACCTAGGATCTACGCTTGGTAATCCCAGTAGTAGTCGTGCACGAGGTCCAAGATGTGTATGGATGATTAAGGAACGGATGCTCATCACACTTAGGCTAGCTTAGACTCATTTCCTATTGCTCATTAGTTTAATCAAGATTATTCTCCATTGTCTCTAGGAGTAGCACTA
>MNCI01007117.1:17538-114674 GCA_015680685.1 Gnetum montanum
CAAAAGAAGAAGGAGAAATAGCCAAATGGGAGAATGTTGAAAGTTCTCAACAAGACCAAAATCTTAACTTAACAAGGGTCCATGATCATGAAGAGGAGAAATCAACTCACTTCAAGGAGGTGGAATCATCTTTGCCAATCTTGCAATCACTAGATAAAATTGAGGCAAAGATTAATAAGATGATAGATTGGGTACATGAAAGATGTGGAGAATATGCCAACACTATTAGAGGAAAAACTATGCCAAATCGAGAAACAGGACAAGACATCACGCGACAATCGAAACAAAGGGTAGAAGAGAATAAGGATAAGAACTCAACTGCCAATCATATGTATCAATGTAATATTTTCTTGTACGATCACCCCAAAGTTCAATGTCCAATCTTGTCACATTTACATGAGCATTGGGGAGGAATGTTACATCCAGAGTTTGTACAAAAATACTATGTCCAACCACAATGGCAAAAACCTCAATCATGGGGGAGGCCACCGCCAACTGGACCATACCCTTCGTATGTCGCAGCACCAATGCTTATTATGTTCAACACCCTGTTTCTCCAATGGGATCAGCATCCTCTACCTCACCTCATCATTATCATTCTCCCAAGTACTATCTACTCATGTCCTCTCCAACAAGATCACCATCTCATGTGCCTTACACTTCTCCTCAACCTCAATATTCTCATACTTCACCCCCTTCTACATCACTGCCAGCTATGCTAGAAGATTTTGCATCACAGCACCAACCCACAAACATTACTTATGCTACTACTGCCAATAACAGTGGAGGTCCTTCACAACATCAAAGGCATCCCTTCTTTAGATGTGACCATCGAAAGGGACACCATAGTTCAGAAACCATTGCATCCACCAACTCACAAATCCAACACTATTGGTGCATCTTCCTCTTCGAACCCAACGCCTCATGTTACTCTATCTGGGTCACCAATCAACACTCCAACCACCATGAGGCCCAATGAATATTGCCACATGGGGGGACATGTTGATCCTTGCATACCATCTTATGGTCACAAGTACCATAGTGGGTCAACTCCTTATAAATTAACTACATCTTATAACTTGCCCCACTATGTCAACTCTAATCAAGTGTGTGAATCCCAATGGGGTAAGTATGACCAAGTCCCAATATTTTCAACATGCAAGGATCCCCACCTTCCATTTATTAATTCTAGCCATGCTCAACCGTTTAGTTATGGGGGGTATCCTCCATTCTAACAACACAGAATTAATCAATGTTTTTCCAGTTTCTTTAATTTTTCAACTTTTTGTTTTCTAGTTTTTCACCTTTTAATTTATTGTTTTATCTTTTTGTCTTTTTATCTTCTTATCTGAGTAATCTTATCCACGAATAAAACACTCATGTGGATCATTGGTTAAGGTGTGTTCTATGTTATTGAGTCTTGAGTGATAAATTATTTGGACAGTGAGCCCATTACACCCACTCATCCATTCTACAAATAAGAGGTTCTGTTCAAGAGTACAGTGCTATTCTTGACATTCTTGAAAATTAAAATTAATTTTATGCTCATTGTGCCTAGAGTGAAGAATGATGGACTAAGAGGGAATGGCCAGGGTGTGACATCAAGGGGACTTGTGGATTCTCTTTGGTGACATCTGTAGATGCTACCATGCAGCTTGGTTGTACTAAGATCCTTGTAGATCTAACGAAAAATGGGAGTAAGAGTATTACGACACCCAATAAAAAAAATAAAAAGAAAAAGAGAGAGAGAGAGAAGAGAGGGAGAATAGAGTGTGCCAAAGCGGCCAAACAAAAAGTATGCCACAAAGAAATTCCAAGTCACTCCTCCCTTGCACAAAATGCCAAGTGATCATATGCCTTGCTGTCATGGTGCTCTTATGGTTGTCCATCATTGGATGAAACGATGCGATGTCACTAATCAGAGGAATGGACTTGGTCTTAATTTTGGAATGATGGGCTAATGACACCTTAATCATACTTTACACATAGGATTCATTATGCCCTGAGTCAGTTACCTCATGTCCCTCTCTACAACCCCTTCTCTGATTCATTCCATCTCGCTATTCATGTATTTGTAACTCGTGTCTTGTATAGCATTGAATTCATACCTCATCATGATGGTATCAACATGTGTGTGTTTTGTTGCATCGATATAGATTACATTTAACCCTTCTAGTGTCTACGGGCATCTTAAGGTGTGGTTACACAAGGGCATATAGGTTGGAACCTACTTTGGGGAGGACCCACTTACGTGACTTTTGTAATTTGTATTTGTTGCACACCACCACATCATCTTATACCCTCCGAGTATTTCATTGCCAAACCTATTCTTACGTTTGTCATTATTTTATCAAACGTTCCTCAAAACCATGTCTAACATTAAACTTTTAGGGCAACTTCCTTGAAAAACCTCTAACTTTAAAATCACACTAAGTAAGGAATTCAACATTTATTAAAGGTAATGAGTAAGGTATGAAATCATTGAACTCCTTTCAAATAACCTTACTAAAAAATGATCTTTGTGTGATTATAGATGGCCCCTAAAAGAAGATAACAAGGAGGACCTTCTCAAGGTGCAACCGAACGACCTGGGGGAGGTAGAGGCCATGGACCTCATGCAAAACATGCAGAGCAGAAGTCCATCATTCAGCATCCATCATGAAACTCCTGTTACTGCATAAACTATCTAAGAAAAGGAAGGAGAGGTCAGGGCCCGAGCCTATGAAGAGGAATGATGGCTATTTACGGCATGGCATATCTAGGCCAATCAAGTGTTCCTGCAGCTACTGTGTCCATGAAAAGTGCCAACTCCATCAAACATTGGAACATCAGCATGGCCGACTCATAATCCTCAAATAGAAGAGGAGAAACATCAGGTGCTTCTTCAATGTTATCAATCTTAGAAGCCTAATGCACAGGATAAAGGAAAGGCACCCATGGAGGAGCCACCACTACCGAGAACCCCATGAGTTCCATAAATTTTGTCATTTTGTGTCTGTGTCCCAATTTTTTCATATCCATTGCAGCATGAATAAATTTCTAGTCAATCAATAATCCCATACCTATCCATTGTGTATTCAATTGAGCTTATTCCTCACTTTCTTTTACTTGAGGATGAGTTTTTACTTAGTCATGGGGGTATGATGAAGTGCTATATAGTCGATGTGTCAACTAGGCCGCGTATATGAGGCCCTATATATGTGGCCGCATTGATGTGGCCCCGTTGACGTAGCCTTCCTGCATCGACGTGGCCCCATTTACACAACTGCCTATCCCGGCCTATAAATAAGAGGGCCTTCCGCCTCATTTAGGTAGCTTTGAGTTACTTGTAGCGAAGCTCTTCCATTTTTTTCATAGGAGTTAGATTATTTTCCCAAGTGCATGCCCGTAGTGTGATGCTTGTAATTGTATGGCACCTTTATTCAAGTGTGACGTACTTGGATGCACACATGACTAGAAATAAAGATCGAGATTACTTCATCATTGCAGCATTCACTTAGTTTTAATTGTTTAATTATTATTGTTAATTGTTATTGTTATTTATTGTTTTCTTAGTTAATATATCTTTATCATCATTTACTATTCCTGTTGTTAAATGCGGGATGAGTACGACTTAATCACGAGCATTTAAGTGTGACTACTTGGCAACCCAGTAGGGTACCTAGGATCTACACTTGGTAATCCCAGTAGTAGTCGTGCACGAGGTCCAAGATGTGTACGGATGATTAAGGAACAGATGCTCATCGCACTTAGGCTAGCTTAGACTCATTTCCTATTGCTCATTAGTTTAATCAATATTATTCTCCATTGTCTCTAGGAGTAGCACTAATTTAGGATCACATCATACGCCTCACTCTGGACTAAACCATACGTGACAAAGAAAATACTAGTCCAGGTGGGAAGATAGCGAATTGCAATCAACGTGTAACTACCTAGATACCACAACTAGCCTATCCACGGAGTTTGATCGAATCGTGCATGAACGCTCATATTCATATGGTTGGGCGTAGGGGTACCTGGCTGCTCATCACTACCTTAACTAGTTAGTGTATTGCTACCATTTTTGCAAATTATATGAAGTGTAACACTCCTTCCTAAATACCCCTCTTTGTTGGTTTGTCCTTTGATTTGAACTCTTGATAGGATATTTGTCTAGCATATGCTTTATATTTAGGTATCCCTATGTTTGGTGTAGTATGCTTCTGATGTATGATGTTATGGGTTAGGACTGTGGTTGAGTTATGCACTTTGTAAATTAATTATAAGTGTATTGGTATTTTAATTTATGTTTTAAGTTAAGCATATGTGCACTAATCCCTTTGTTGGAGTTTTGAGAAAGCTGGATGGGTCATTGACACATGGGATTCTACATTGGGCATGTGATATACTATGTGTTGTGTGTTTGACATTCTTTTGAAATAGTTTGGAGATTAATAAATTAATTGTTTATATGATTAACATTTTATTTTATTTAGTTATATTTGATTTTTGGAAGTGTTGGAATTTGAAATAAGTGAAACATGGATATATCCCAAGATATATAGTCCAATTAGAACTTTATATAACTTAACATTACCCATTGGAAGTGAACCCATGACCTGGAACTTCCAAATCAAGTGTCTTATCACTAGGCTAATACCTCATTATTAGTTATATTTTATTTTTGGATCTTAGCCCTTTAGTTAGAGTTTAAAATTACATAGCTATTAGGTAGTACCTAAGGTACCCTAGTAGGCTAACATTTGGGGTGTTAAAATCTAAAATAAGTGAAACATAGGTATACCCCAAGATTTATAGAATTTTATAACTTCATGCTACCTAGTAGAACCAAGCTTGTGAGCTAGGGTTACTAGGCCAAGACCCATATCACTAAGCTAACACCTCATTGTTGGAACTTGAAATAAGTGAAACATAAGTACATCATAAGATATATATTTCAATTAGAACTTTATAACTTAAAATTACCTATTGGAATTGAACCCATGATCTAGTAGACCAATATTAGGTATAGACCCAAGTTGGAAATATGATTTTATTAAAATAACCTATGATTTTTAAAATTAGAATAATATTTTATTTTAATTTTAGAAAGTATAGGTTATTTTTAATAATCAAAGACTTGGGCTTGAGCTTGGACATAGCCATTCGAAGAGGTTAGGTTTTTGCTCATCTACCAATCCTCTAAGGACCCTGTTTCATAGGATGAGCACTATGGCTTTGGATGATGATCCTTTTATAGGTTATTTGTAATTTCATTTTAGTTTTAGTTTTTCTATTAGAATGATCCATTAGTTAAACCCTATCATGCCCTTATGAGCATAAATACCTAATGATCCTTCCATTATAAATCATCCATTTGCTTCACTAACATCTAGAAGATAGCATCAAAGGGAGCCCCTAATGGATAGGGGAATAACCTTATTCAAGCCTACATTATCATCTAGGACTATTGCAAATTCTTTTCTTTCAGATCTCATTCTAGATTCCACTTGGATCCAATTGTTGACCTTTGACTTCACTTAGAGCTTAGAGCTTATTAGGGAGATTTTAGCCATACAAGGATTTTTATTAGCAACATTGTTAGTTAGGTAGGAAAATCTATTACAATGCTCATCTTTCGTATTTTGGAATGTTTGGTTATGTGTACATTCGATTTTGGTTTGGTTTAGTTCTTATGATAGCTTTTGGTGAAATGTTTTAAAGCTTTTATTTGTTAAATATGATTTATTAATGCATGTTTCTAAAATATGAGACTATAATTTTGATTTTATCATAGTTTGAGTGTTGGATCTTAAATTTTCCTTTGTTTGGATTTATTCTAATTTTGTTTTGCTTTTGATGAATTTATAGGAAATAAAATTAATATTTTGAACTATAATTTGTATTTTTGAGACATGAGATAATTCTACATGATAGTAGCATAGAAGGTAAAGTTTCTAAGCACACATTGGTACATTGTGACATAACACCCTAGTAACCATGCTTTGGGTAGAAAGGCATTACTTACATAAAATGCCAAATTCACCAATCTTATTTGAACATTACACCATAGAATCACAACTTAAGCTAGAAACTTAATAGGAAAAGTAATCAAGAACTTAAAATAGGGATTATAATCATTAGCTATCTCCCCTAAATTTTCCTCATTGTAACTAACATAATCACCTTGAAATCATAGAAAAACTAAGGGAATTAGTCCTAAGATTGAGTATGGTAAAAAAAACTATCAAAATACTCCATTATGAATTTGGTTAGAGATATCATGTATCTAGACAATCATGCACATGGAATAATTGCAAACAAAAGTTAGCTAAATAACACAACAAAATATAAATAGAAAGTAAATTATAATACTAATAAAAATATGACAAAAATGATGAATTAAATAAAACTCCACCACCACCCAATAACCATCAAATGAATTGAACAACAAAATTGTACTTACTGAGATATGCTTCCTACATAAGCATTTAACTTACCAACATGATATGCTTCGTGCATAGTCATTGCAAATTATGTAACACTCACCATGATATGCTTCACATGTAAGCATATAGATCACTATTGAGATATGCTTCTGATGAGACATGAAATTGCTCATATTGCTGGCGGTCACGTTAAGGCACCCACAATAAGGCACCCATGTTATATCATGGGTCGCGATATCATGTATGCGTTATATCATGGGCTGCGATATCGCGTATGCAATATCACGTATGCGATATCGCGCCTTCCCTACGATATCGCGTACGTGATATCACAGTCAGTCGTAATTTCTATAAATAAGAGGTGGCTCTCCCTCAATTGACATCCCAGTTAAAAGTAGCGAAGCTCTGGCAGTTTGATCCCTCCAGAGTTAGATTTTTCCTGTGTCTGCCCGTAGTGTGGTGAATGTAATTGTACGGTGTCTTTATTCGAGTGTGCTGTACTTGGACACGCACATGATCAGCAATAAAGATCGAGATTACTTCATCATTGCAGCATTCACTTAGTTTATTTATTTGTTATTTATTTAATGTTATTTATTGCTTTCATAGCACGATGTGAGTACAACTTGACTACGAGCATCTACGGATGTGTACGGCTAGTCAAGGAATCGGTTGCTCATCACGATTAGTCTCTAACCCTTAAACTGCTAGAAGCGAAACGAGTACGACTTGGTTACGAGCATTTAAGTGTGACTACTTGGTAGCCCAGTGGTGTATCCAGGATCTACGCTTGGTAACCCAGTGGTGTATTTGGGATTAGCGCTTGGTAATCCCAGTGGCGTACCTCGGAGCTATGCTTGGTAGTCCCAGTGGTAGTCGTGCATGAAGTCCAAGATGTGTACGGTTGATCAAGGAATCAGTTGCTTGTCACACTTAGGCTAGATTAGATTTTCTTTACCTTTTCCTCCTAGTTTAGTTTAGTTAATATTATTTTCCACTACCATCAGGAGTAGCATTAGAATTAGAACACATCATACACCTCATCTAGACTAAACCATACGTGACATATGCAAAACTAGTCTAGATGGGAAGATAGCGAACTACGACCTAAGGCTGACTATCTAGGTGCCACAACTAGTCCATCTACGGAGTTCGACAGGATCGCACGTGCGACACTCGTTTCGTATGGTTGAGTGCAGGGGTACCTCTCCACTCATCATAGGTGCCGTTGCCAGGGATGGTGCTAGTTATCTAGATTAGTTATATCATACAAGGTCGCTGTAAAGAACTTAACGATATATCTTTCAAATAATAATAATAATTATTAAAAGTCACATAAATTCACACACAACAATGCCTCTCCTACAAGATGATAATAACGCCACACTTAGTGAGGAAGTTCATTGGAGAACCATCAAACCATATGATGATAAAGATTGGAGTACGCAATTTGAGGTGGGGGTTTCTTATAAACATCAACGAAAGCAACATCATCCCAACACATGAAAGCCTAACTTACCTGATGATGATGAACCCTCGCTGGCCACTACAAGCTTAATGCAAATACAAGAGGCTATTCGAATCTCATGTAGGCATCGTAAACAGAGCTGTCTACCCAGGCTCGATTTAAACAACTTTCCTACTTTTTCAGGAGGCTATGACTTAGATCCATATCAACATTTACAAGCCTTCTACGATGCCTCCACATGGAACAATGTTGATAATGGCTGGAAAAAACTTAAGCTCTTTCCTATGACACTCGTTGACCAAGCTAAAGTATGGTATAGATCGTTGAAACCAAATTCAATACGACACTGGTCAACAATGGTAGAAGTCTTTAACAAAAAAGATCAAGCCTATGCAAGAGTGTCAGCCTTGAGGAAACAAATCCAAGAGTGGGAACAAGCAAAACATGAACCCTTGGACATGGCCTTAGAAAGGTATTACGCATTGTTAAACAACTATCCAGGCCATGGGTGTTCCGAGGAAAGGCTAATGTACCGTATCATTGATGGGCTACGTAATGAAACAAGAGAGACCTTAGGAGTATATGCCCGAGGTCAACTATACCAACTACGAACCCATCAAATTCAAGAGCTTATTCAAAGGGTAGCAAAAGAAGAAGGAGAAATAGCTACATGGGAGAGTGTTGAAAAACATCAACGGGACCAAAATCACAACTCAACAAAGGTCCAGGATCATAACAAGGAGAGATCGACTAATCTCAAGGTGGAAACATAATCTTTGTCAATACAACAATTGTTAGAAGAAGCTGAGGCAAAGATCAATAAGATGTTGGAATGGATGAATCAAAAGTGTGGAGAATATATTAACATCATTGGAGATAAAGTTTTGACAACCTAGGAAGCAGGACAAAACATTAGACAATCGGAAAGAAGGGATAAAGAAAAGAAGAGCTCAACTACGAATTATACATATGAATGCAACATATGCATGTACGATCATCTCAATGGTCAATGCCCAATCTTGTCACATTTATATGAGCATTTGAAAAACGCGTTACATCCAGAGTTCGTACAGACATACTGTGTTCGATCACAGTGGCAACAATCCCAGTCGTGGGGGGGGGGGGCCCACCTTTAGACTGGAGGCACCCTTCATATTTTCCGAATCCAAATGCTTATCATGTTCAACCTCCTGTTTCTCCAACTGAGCCAACATACTTTATCTCACCACACTACTATTCCCCACAACACTATCAACCCATGCCTCCAACACAACCACCACCTTGTGCACCTTATCCTTCTCCTAACTTTCAGCATTCTCATCCTTTCCCTCCTTATACATCGCCACCAACTGCCCCTTATGTACCTGCACCACCGCAACCCATGAACAACACTTGTGCTATTGCTACTAACAGCAGTGAAGAGCCTCCTCAACATCAAAAGCATCCTTTCTTTAAACACGGCCATAGGAAGGGACAACACAATTTTGAGGCCACTGCACCTTCCAACCCAGCACAAGTCCAACCCTATGGTGCACCCTTACCTTCAAACCCAACGCCTCATGTAACTTCATCAGGGCCACCAACTCACACTCCAACAACCATATGGCCCAATGAACACAATTATGGGAGGCATCAACCCAATCCTTGCATACCATTTAATGGTCACCAACATCATAGTGGATCAACACGTTATTCGGGAACTACATCGTACAAGCTGCCCCACTATGTTTACTACAATCAAGTGTGTGAACCCCGATGGGGTAAGTATGACCGAGCCCCAAGATTTCCAAGATGCAAGGATTCCGATTGTCAGTTATTAATCCATGCTGCCCGCAACTGTTTAGCTATGAAGGATATCCCCCCTTCTAATAACAAGTAGGATTAATAATTTTTTTTTAATTTTCTTTAATTTTACAACTTTTTGTTTTCCAGTTTTTCATTTTTCAACCTTTGTTTTATCTTTTTGTGTGTTTCTCTTTTTCTGTTTTTGTAAGTAATCTCATCTACGAATTAAAGACTCATGTGGATCATTGGTTGAGGTGTGTTTTATGTTATTAAGTCATGAGTGATCAATTATTTAGAACAGTGAGCCCACTACACCCACTCATCCACTCTACAAATAAGAGGTTCTGTTTGGGGGTACAGTGATATTCTTGATATTTTTAAAACTTAAAATTAATTTTGTGTTCATTGTACCCAGAGTGAAGAAGGATGGACCAAGAGGGAATGGTTAGGGTGTGACATCAAGGAGACTTGTGGATTCTCTTTGGTGTCATCTGTGGGTGTTATCATGCAATTTGGTTGTACTAAGATCCTTGTAGATCTAATGAAAAATGGGAGTAAGAGTAATCAAAAGGGCACTTGAACATCAAAAGATGTTCGAGGGGGTCCCACTGGAAAGACATGCACCCATGCCTGAAGGTTGGCGGCTTCTCTGGATTCAGTAAAGTGAAAAAGAAAAAAAAAAGAAAAAAAAAGAAAAGTGCCATAAAACAAAAATCACTCCTCCCTTGTACTAAATGCCAAGTGATCGTATGCCTTGTTGTTATGGTACTATCATAGTTGTTCATCATGGGATGAAACAATGCGATGTCACTGTTTAGAGGAATGGACTTGGTCTTGATCTTGGAATGATGGGTTAATGACACATTAATCATGCTTTACATGCAGGATTCATTGTGCCCTGCGATAGTTACCTCATGTCCCAATCTCTACGATCCCTTTCTCTACTTCATCTCATCTCACTATTCGTGTAATTGTAGCTCGTGTTCCGTGTAACATAAAATTTTCATCTCATTCCGGTGATATTTACATGTGTGTGTTTTGTGGAGTTAGTGCAAATTACATTTAACCCTTCTAGTGCCCACAGACACTTTAAGTGTGATTACACAAGGGCATAATAGGTTGAAACCTGCTTTGGGGAGGAACCACTTGTGTAATTTTGTTGTAATCTTCATTAATTCTCTAGCTAGAACACACAATCTCTTACCCTCAGCTTAATTTTTCAATTGATTTTCTTTCCCTTATTACCATTACATAGCCTTTTTCTCTACCATCTGAGGTCCTTATTGATAAATTTCACACCATCATAATTTTCGTGCCTTCAGAACTAGTTGAATTACCCTGGAACCCTTTAATAATTGTCCAGATGTCCTTAGTTTACAATGTTTAATTTCAAAAACATATAAAAAAAATTTGGTACATTCTCTAAGTGCCCTCACTTCAATATATACATGACCCCCCTGTGCTAATCAACATTATTTGTAACTGTTCATGCAAGGGAAGTTTTTCAAATTTCTCTCTACGACTTGCGATTGCACGTCCCTTGCTTTCATATCCATAACTCGCTTGCTGGTACTCTGATTTTCATTCCGTTTGAACCTACTTGAACTTGGAGTGTTCAGCTTAGTCGTGGGGGAGAGGGTACATGTTAAATAGCATATAATTTTTTTTGTCCATGCCAAATAGCACATACATTTTTTGAAATTCATCATCGCCCGAAGGACATCTTTAAGGGTAATTAGTTCTAAAATTAAAATTTGAATGTGTCAAAAACAATTTCATCCCCTTAGCTATACCGGAAAATTAAATTGGGAAACCACCTAAGCAAAGAGGACTCAACATTATAATTTTTTGGGGACATGTTCTTATAATAATTAACATCACATGGAAATAAAGTAAATCTATTAAGGCAAGCAGTAAGGTATAACCTAACTTTGGTAACAACCTTACTAATGATTGGTCCCGTGTGATTGCAGATGGTCCCGAAACGTGAACAATAGGAAGGTCCTGCTCAAGGTGTAATCGAACGAGCTCAGAGAGGTGGAAGACAAAAGTCCTATCAGACAACATGCAGAATAGGAGGAATAATCATTCAATGTTCATCAAGAAGATCCTCCTACCGTACGATCTGGGTAGGTAGAAGCAGGAGATACCATCTCTGAAAGCAGTGCCTGGTACTTAGGGGAAACGTACCAATTTTGGCACAACAAAGAAGAAGGCACCACAGTTAACAATTGTGGTGTGACTATTGATTTCTCTATTCGGGCCAAAGGTTGCTCAGAACTAGCTGGACACTTTCAGAATCGAGCAACTTAATAAACTATTGACAGAGAGTAAAAGGGTGGTGGAAGAAAAAGAGAAGGCTGACTGGGTTGACTCTATGGAACAAGTGCAAACTTACACGCATGCCAAGGCATTCAAGTCCTGACAAGAGGAGAAACTCCAGGCCATACTTCAACGCCATTAAATCCCAAGACCTGGAGCGAAAGAAAAGGGAAAGACACCTATGGAGGAGTCACTGCCACCAGGAACTACATGAGTTCCAAATTTTTGTAAATATTCTGTGTTGTGTGTCTTTGTTTTTTTTTCTTCCCACACTGCGGCATCATCCCATTTTTTCCATCTAATAATCCCATACCTATCCACTGTGTAATCAATGTGGCTTGTTCTCACTTTAACTCGAGGACGAGTTTTCATTCAGTCGTGGGGGTATGATGAGACATGAAATTGCTCATATTGTTGGCGGTTACGTTAAGGCACCCACAATAAGGCACCCATGTTATATCATGGGTCGCGATATCATGTATGTGTTATATTATGGGCCGCGATATCGCGTATGCGATATCACGTACGCGATATCGTGCCTTCCCTATGATATCGCGTACGTGATATCGCAGTCAGTCATAATTTCTATAAATAAGAGGCGGCTCTCCCTCAATTGGCATCCCACTTAGAAGTAGCGAAGCTTTGGCAGTTTGATCCCTCCAGAGTTAGATTTTGCCCATGTCTGCCCACAGTGTGGTGAATGTAATTGTACGGTGTCTTTATTCGAGTGTGCTGTACTTGGACATGCACATGACCGACAATAAAGATTGAGATTACTTCATCATTGCAGCATTCACTTAGTTTATTTATTTGTTATTTATTTAATGTTATTTATTGCTTTCATAGCGCGGTGTGAGTACGACTTGACTACTAGCATCTACGGATGTGTACGGCTAGTCAAGGAATCGGTTGCTCATCGCGATTAGTCTCTCACCCTTAAACTCCTAGAAGTGGAACGAGTACGACTTGGTTACGAGCATTTAAGTGTGACTACTTGGTAGCCCAGTGGTGTATCTAGAATCTACGCTTCGTAACCTAGTGGCGTATTTGGGATCTGCGCTTGGTAATCCCAGTGGCGTACCTCGGAGCTACGCTTGGTAGTCCTAGTGGTAGTCATGCACGAACTCCAAGATGTGTACGGTTGATCAAGGAATCGGTTGCTCGTCGCACTTAGGCTAGATTAGATTTTCTTTACCTTTTCCTCCTAGTTTAGTTTAGTTAATATTATTTTCCACTGCCATCAAGAGGAGCATTAGAATTAGAACACATCATACACCTCATCTAAAGTAAATCATACGTGACATATGCAAAACTAGTCTAGATGGGAAGACAGCGAACTGCGACCTAAGGCTAACTATCTAGGTGCCACAACTAGTCCATCTGGGGAGTTCGACCGGATCGGACGTGCGACACTCATTTCGTATGGTTGAGTGTAGGGGTACCTCACCACTCATTAGCTTCCCATATAGTTAGAAAAAATTCTTAATGTTATTACCAACCCAAATCTAAATTTAAATGATCAAAGTCAAAGCCAAATAAATAAAAAAATCCTTGAGTGATGGAAAAACAAATCCAAATGCTAGATGAAGCCAAAAAGGTTAAAGACCAAAAATCAAATTGTCAAAGTTTTGAAGGTCAAACTAAGTTAAGATCTAAATGTATGTTCTAATGAAGATCTAAAATGAAAAAACAAATACCAAGAGTGAAATTTAAGCTTGTATAGGTTGATCTAAGATGTTAAAATGCTAGAATATCATTGATTATCATTTCAAGTTTTCACACATTTTAGGAAGCCCTAGAAGTTATGTTTTTTTACTATCTTCTTAATTATTTATTACTCAAAGGTCAGGGATGTCTTTACAAAAGTTACTTTTATTTTTGTGCTTGATCCAAAAATGGCATCATTCATTCATCATGAACTCCATTACAACCTCATGATGGGATTATGATAGATCAGAAAGGACAGTATCCTAAAGGTTTATGGTAGCATGTTGGTTAACTTTGTCTTCTAGGCCATTGATTTTCAACATCATTTTGAGGGCTCAAAAATATAAAACATGGCTTGAAACCCTAGTTCTATAGTTAAAATTTTTGTAAAATTTGAAACAAATGTAAAATATGGTCAAAAGTAGTCCAAACGTGGTCAAACTTGATTAAAACATTAACTAGCATCCCATACATAATAAAAAATTTTAGAAAGTGATAAAGTTATATAAAATAATAATAAAATATTTAGATATGAAAATTCAAAAAATTTGATAAATAATTGCTAAAGAAACGAAATGGAGAAGACATATGAGTGCAAAACAAAAATAACCAAAATCCTTTAATAGGAGGAAAACACCAAAATTGTCCAACTTGAAAATGACAATGTTGTAGAAAAGAATTCTTGCATGGCTTCAAACTTTCAAATAATTTCTAAATCCTAGGCAAAAATGTAGATTAATGATTATACCTAAGTAAGATTTTAAATGAGATACAAAATTATGGCTTACCACAAGTTCCAGTTGATAGTATAGATCTAGATCTAGCTTCTTCTTCAAAATGATAGTCCTCCTTTGTGGCTCTATCTCCTACATGTCAGCTATGTAATTGGTTAATATCTTGTAGAATAGTTACTAGGCATATATTCTTGCACACGTTTGGTAGTGTTGGACAAAGAATGTTTCCCATGGGCAAAAACTAAATGAAAAAAAATTTCTAATTCTAAAAATATTTTTAAATTCTTTTCTAACATGGGTTGATGCCCAACTCTTGCCTAATGGGCTTCTTCTATCATAAACTTAATAACTATGTTTAAGCCCAACCTATTAATAAAGTTTAAGTGTTAGAATATACTCTTAAGTTAATGTACAATCATTAGATTCATAATTTCTTTAGACCATTTGTAATAACTCTTAATCAATTCATAACAAAAAGGCATGACTTGTAACCCAAGAACAATCCTAGCCTTTCTTTGAAATATTAAGAGCCATTGTTCAAGTTATTAGTACATGAAAGAGGTAAAAAAGTATATGTGTGAAAAGAATGAAAAACTAAAGAAGTATTAATGGATCAATAAGATAAGAATACCAAGAAATAATGCACATTATGATGTATGAAGAAGCTAAAGAAACTAGTAACTCATACATATGAAGAAGATGTTATGAAATATAGAAGTTCATAATGAGCACTCGAGTACCACAACCAAAAGGTTTAAGAAGTAACTCATAAATTATAAGTATTGCGGGAGATAAGAGCAATCCTTATACCATTGGATATATTTTTCTAAAGAGGAAGAGAAGGTTCAATGATGAAATAGTTTACAAAAGGACTATGATGTTGTATCTACAATATTATAGATGCAATATTGTAGCTTAATATACAATGCAATGGACCATGATCATGCCTATAAATATGAGTCCACCATCATGTCAAATAACATATTTTTACCAACATTTAGTGAAATTCTTGTAATTTGTTTTCTTGAAGTTAGAGTTAGTTGTGAATGCCCATAGTATGGTGAATTATAGTTGTATGACATATTTATTAGAGTGGATTATTTCCAGACATAATTTATAAATGATAATAAAGATTAAGATTTTTCTTTACCAATGTAGCATTACACATAGGATAGATTTACTTTTCAATATCATTTACTTTTCCTTTGTCATTTATATTTCCTAAGTCATTTCCTATTATAGTGTTTGTTGATATGGGAGGAATACTAGTTTCAAGTGTAAAGTGTAATTGTTTGATAACCTAATAGTGACTTTACTTAATTTTCTCAATGGTAAAGTTACTTGGTAATCCTAGTAACAATTATATTAGTCCAAGATGTGTATGACATGTCAGGATCGAATACTTATCGCTAATAGGCTAGAATAGCTTTATGTTTTTATTGTTCCTAGTTAATAGAATTTATAATCATTTTCAATATGTTTACTATTAGCACACTTAGAGCCTACCAACATGATTTCATCATATACCACACTAAAAGTTAAACCATATGTTTTGCACTTTGCTAACTTTAAGTGAAGAGATAAAAATTGTGAACTTATTATCAACTCACTAATATACTTATGTTATCCGTCCATGAATTATGATCTAGTTGCGTGCGAATACTTGTGACTTGTATGGTTGAGTGTTAAAATTCTCTATTGTTCATCATTAACGATGTTAGTAAGGATGTGTCAATGTTTGCTAGTTAATTAATTCTAATATAGTTCATTGTATCAAGTATTGTAAAGATTATCTTTCACACTTAGAATATTCTCAAAACACACACTTTAGCATTAACAGACTTAAAAAGGACTTCTATAACATAAAGTGAAATCTTCACGTACTATTGATTTTAATGAAAGTAATGATAGAAACTATAATGAAGAAAATTGGAATGGACCAATGTAGACTAAAATATCATATGTTCATGCTGATCCTTATTACTTAATTTGACATTCATTTTCCACTAGGATGGACAATTTAGATGGAGATACTTATAAGGTAGCATTATCTTGCCACTTAATCATTCATCATTATCAATGCTTCAAGCAGCTCTCTTGAGATCAAGTCTTAGCCATGCACAAGAAGGGTATCAAGATACTAAAAACATATTAAGGCTATATTAGCTAACAAAAGCTCAAGAAAGAAGAGATGCTATCATGATGGTAAGATGTTAACAAGAGAAATAAAAGAGGACACCATAAATAATTATACTTATAGAGAAGGAATATGTACCATAAAAAGATGAAAAGTCTCATCATTCTCATAAATCCAATTCTCAATCAACTATTTTATGCATAGAAGATCCTATAAAGTCAAGATTATGTTCAACTCTTATAGAAACTTTTGGAAAAGATGAGGTAAACTCTAGACTTAGGAGGAATTTAAGGCCTAAGATCTTTGATAGGTCTAGAAGAGATGAATCAAGGAGTCATAAAAGAGAAATAGCTAGCACCATTTTCCAAGTCCCTTATCCTCTTCATCATACTTATCAACAACTACAACAAGGGAGGATGAAGATTGAGGGATCGTGATAGGGAAAGAATAAGGGATCATGACATACCTATAGAAGAAGACATCCTAATAAGGAATAAGATGATAAAGAATATAGATGAAGGGAACCAAGGCATTAGAGAAGAAAGCATCTTGAGCATTAGATGGATCACCACTATAATAGAGATTATAAACCCAAAGACTATGAAGAATCCCTATTAGTCACATGAAGTATGATTAACATCAAAGAAGTAGTGCACATACCAACCAAACACCTAAGTGATAGTCACATCAAGTGACTTGATGTGAATAATATTCAAAATTTTGAAGGGAGATATAATGCAGATCCAAAACATCACCTTCAAGCATTCCATGATGCTTATGCCCTATAGAATATAGAAATGATTGGTAAAAATTAAAGTTATTTTCCAAAACACTCATAAAAGAAGTAGAATGCTAGTATAGATCCTTAGAACTAGAATCAATTTGAAGATTGAGTACCATGCTAGAGATCTTCAATAATAGGTATCAAACCTACTCAAACTTGTTAAATTTAAGAAAGTAAATTCAAGGATAGAAACAAGGAATACATAAATCCCTTCATGTAGTAATTGAAACACCACAAAAAATGCATGTTGTAACCTTCTTTGCATTGCGGCCTTCACCCCATGAAACCCAAGGCTAAACTTCATTGTAAATGTGAAGATTATAATCTAAGAGATGCAATTTCACATACTTTAGCTTTTGGGGCTGAAAAATGCCACATAAGTGATCAAAGCCTTAATCCCCAAGTGAAAAAAGTCATATTATGCCTATATTTGGCCTTTGGTGGGGCAGGGGGGAGGGGGTGGATGGTGCAGGTTGAGGGGTTTAAAAAGATCTTTTGGGATGTCAAAATTGACATTTTGATGGGTTTTATGGGGGATATAACATTTTCCACGTTGGAGATACCTATCGGGGGTATAACTCACCTACCCCCAATGTTTGGGGATAAGAAATCAACCATGCTTACCATGGAGGGATATAACTCTTACCCCCTAGTGTTACTGCTTCACCCCTAGTGTTGCATCAACCCCCGAACGTTGCCCTAACATTGCTTTAGTTTGGATCCAACATTGCTCTAGCATGGATCCAACATTACTCTAGCATGGCTCCTGCAGCTCCAATGTGGGTGCCATCCCCCTAGTGTGAATGCCATCCCTACCACCCCCTAGCTTGGATGCCATCCTACTAGCATGGGTGCCATACCCCCAATGTGGGTTTTGTAATCACAGCGTGGCTTTTGCAAACCAAACATTGCTATTGGAAGGCCTAGTATGGGTAAAATTCTTGTTTAATAGTTGTAATAAACAAAATGACTTTAATGGCCATGGGGGTATGAAACTTACCATACATAGTAACCCCCTAGATTTGCACACCCACCACACCTACATGAATAGAAATTTGCAGAATTTGTAGCTAATTTGCAACCAAATTTGTGCCCAAAAACCTATAAAACTTAAGCACCAAGATCATGAAGGGGTTTCACACTTTGTAATTTTTAGCCATTTTTTACATTCGAGAGCTCTTACACACCTACAAATATGTAGCTTTTTGAATCCCTAGCATGGAACCTTCATAGCCATTGTTCCCCCTTGCCCTTTGAGATGTTGTGAGTTTTGGGCTTTAACCCCAACATGGCTCTTCTTGGTAGCAAAAACCCCGCACACATATCACTCTCCCACAAAAATAACATTGTAGATTTGGTGCAAAGAGTAGCAATGGTTTGAAAGCATTGGGAGTTGGAGAACCTTTGGATCATGGAGTTGGATACAGTAGTTTCAATGGATTGTAAAGCTCCACCGAAGTAAACCCCCTTGCTACTTTAGACACATTTTTGTACACATTTCTTGACCCATTCTTTATTTATGTTAAAATAAAGCTTACGATTTTGTTTGTGTGCAAGATAGATTTATTTGTTTCATTTCTGTGCCTTCATTTTCCCAAATCTACATTACATTTTTTATTTTTCTAACCATGTTTTACATCTCTAAGTTTGTGGGTGATCTTTTAGACCATCCAGGGCACCTTGAGTTCTATTTGTTGGAGTCCTTTGAAATCTGGGGTTAAATTTGTTTCGTTGAGATTTTTGGTTTTCTAGAGACCAAGATTTTTAGCTATTACAGTTTTCTGGTGCTAGAAGGAGGGCCTCTACCCAAGTTCTTCACTTAATTTAATCTGCCATTTATTTGCCCTTTTTTTCTACCACTAAGTCCTCAGCATGGGTGTTTGGACTTTGAGAACATTCCTAGTAGTTGCTAGATTTTCTAAAGCTAACATGGGTATCATAGCCTCTCCCCAGCATGGGTGTTTGGGTTTTGGCAGAAAATTTAGAGTAGTTACTGGGAATTTTTCAACAAGGCCAATGTTAACACCTTGTCACAACCAAAATAAAACCTTTGGAAAACAAACCAAAATTTCACTTTAACTTTTAGCAAAAAACTTAAAACATGCCAAAGGATAACCCCCCAATGCTATGTTGGAGGGTGTAAGATTTTTAATCTTATCCCTCTTATTCCCTCCTCTACACCTTTAGCATGGGTGTTACACCCCCTAGTGTGGGTGTCATAACCCCTAATGTGGGTGTTACTCCCTAGCATGGGTGTGTGGGCTTTGGCAAAAAATTCACAGCAGTTGTTGGATTTTCTAAAGCCAATGTGGATGTTACACCCCCTAGCATGGGTGTTTGTCATATCCCCCTCACCTAGGATGTCATACCCTCTTGGCCCACCCAAACCCCTTTCTATAGATTTTTTCCAATAAGGTTAACATTGCCAATTTTCTAAAAACCTCACATTTGGAAAAATCAAAGTTTTCACTTTGGTTTTTTAGCCAAAAAAAACCTACCACATGTAAACTCCTCCTCTACACCAATGCTATGTAGAAAAGTTAAGATTTTATATCTTACCCATTTTCTTTCTCTTTTTTTTTTCTTCCAACATTGGTATGGTTGGCTAGTCAAGCATGATTGGGGTTTGATACCAACCTTTTTCTATTTTGGGTAAAGGGGTATACTCCCTTGATCTCTCACTTACTATTTATAGCCAACAAACCTTTTTCAATTGTTTTTACCCCTTTTAGCATTTTTGAAATTATACTTGCTAGAATTTCTATTTCCTCTATTAATTTGACCTTTCATTAGCCTATTTTCAACACTTTTCATCATGTCTTTTAGCTAATCAACTGTACTACCCCTTAACTTGACAAATATGGTATCCAACCAAGATGCAGTTTGTGTTTATGACTCGAAAGACCCCATGGTCATAGAATGAAGGTAATTACTTAGGCAAAGAGGCAAGAACTTGGATTTCATGATCATTAATGAGGAGTTCTACAACTTCCTCTATGCCAAGATACAAGCCGGTCTCTTGATATCACACTCCAAATCTGATGCTAAGCATCAATTCAAAATCATACATCAAGATGGGAAAGAATACATCCCATCGCCTTATCACCAAATTTCCCTCACAGAATTTTATGCACAAATGCTCATACAACTCATAGAGGTTGATGATTTTAGTGAGGGAACTAGCTTAGAGGATTGGCAATAAGAGGAAGATGAGGTTGAGGCTGAACAAGAGTTGAACACCTTTATTGAAAGTATTTTCCAATCTTTGACTCCCCAAACAACCACATCCAACTCCACATTTCTTACCTCATTGATGGAACAAGTCCCTCAGCCCAACTCTCCTCCTATCCATCCTACCATGTTTAGGTCCACACCCATCATCACCATGCACCAGACACAATCCATGTCCCAATCCATCTTCTTATTGTCACTGATGCCCTTTGCCACATAACCAAACTTCGTTCACTCGACCATGGTGATGTCTACTTCACCATCATCCTTTGTTATAATGGGAGGATCCTCATTGGGACCCTAAGCAATACAAGCCTCTCATACCCCATTTATCCCCTTTGTGCCTCAAGTTCTAGCACAAACATATTTCTCCTTGTTTAGCCCACCTATGAGCACCATGACCCAACCTCTCCATTTGATATTGTAGCCTATTATAAGGCCACAATTCTTTTAACTTCCTTCTCAACCATTGATACAAGTGCTACAACCTATAGGGATGCCCTAAGGCTTTTGATCAAGCCTTCTAAATGATCCAAGACCTTACCGAAGAGTTATGAAAATGTAAGGCCAACACAACTCAAATAGTCAAGGTCCTAGATTTTCACCAAGATGATCCTTTAAGTCCTACGGTGCCTCAAATAACCTTGTCCTCAAGCTTGCCTATTCCAGATTTCACCAAATACAATGGTGAAGGGGATCCCAATGCACATCTAGTCACCTTCTGGTCTGAGTATTTCTTTTTGCAAGTTTTTCCACATATGATATTGAGGATTTTTCCCATGTCCCTTAAGGGAAAGGCTCTATATTTTCTACTAAACCCTGCTTAGAGGTTCCATCTCTTTCCTTGAGGATCTGATAAATCAATTTGTCAACTACTTTAGGTCCAACATGAAGCCAAATGCACATTGGAAAAACTAATGAAGGTGAGGTAGGGGCCACTCGAACTAGTCAAAAGGTTCATTTAAAGATGGAACTTAACACTTAATGAGATCCTAGAGCCTATTTCTGAAACTCACCTCTTGGCCATCTACAAGGGAGCAATAAATGCCTTTATCAAGTCAAAGTTGTACTACCTAGAGCCCCAATCACTAAGCCAAGCCTTCTCACAAACCAAGAACATTGAGTAGGCTATTGAGGTAAGTAATGATTTAACCCATGTTGCCTACCAAAATCAACATGTACAACTATGGCCATAGTAGCAAAAGACTAAAAAGAAGGAGAGAGGAGGTAATCACCACCATGCAACACATCCCCTGACTCATCGCAACCATCCACTTCCTATGTCCCAAATAATCTAAGACCAAACTTTGGGCAGAAGGATAGGTCTAAGTACACTAGGTTTCACATGAAGCCCTCTAAGCCTCTAGAACAATTGCTTAAAAATGACCATATAGAACATAAGAAACTATTTGAAGAGGCTCGTGAGAGGTACGATTGCCTTTGTAACATAGCTAGAGATCCACCAATAGCCACCAAAGATGATCCAAAGCTACCAAGGTACTTCAGACTAGATAAGTATTATTATTATCATAAAATGGTTGGTCATAACACTAATTTTTGACTAGCATTAAAGGATGACCTCCAAAAGATGATCGATCATGGGGAGTTGGTGTTGGATTAGCCCAACTCTCCAAGCACTAATAATAACTCTTACATCATAGCCTCATTCATGAAAGCCAAATAGTCTAATCCCCTTAGGAAACTATTTGTCATTAGAATACCATCATAGCCCCAAAACAAAAAGCCTAGAGAGCCTTCATCATACAAGTACCACCTCCTCTAGCCTCTAAGAAGCCCTTCATCATACATGTCCCCCCTTTAGTGGCTTCAACATCATAACATAATTAATGAGTTGCTAATCCTCCAAAGCCTAAGGAACCATTTGTTATCTAGGTCCCTCTACCTTCAACAAGCAAGATCGCAATGATTCATGACCAAACCCCACCTATAGTGGCCCAGAACTTAGAGGTTAATAAGAAACTATCATCACAACGGTGATGGAAACAAGTTGTCACCAAATCAAAAAATAAGCCCATTGAAGGTAACCAACCGAGACCTATACCAAGATCAACTACATCCATGGACAAGGGGCCCAAAGTAGATGCATCGAAGCCAAGGTCACAAAATTTAGGAAGAATGAAGGAGGTTCGAATAGTCAAGAGAAAGAATTTTCTCACAACAATGGAGTAAGTCAAATGGTCCCTCAAACAAAAGAACACGTCACCAAACTTGTATGACCTGGTCATGACATCTCCTACTCATAGGGACACACTAGCTCAAGTGTTGAATTCTATGCTTGTGAGCAAAGACATGCTTGCCAACAGAGAGTCAATTTACTCTATCATTGAGCAAGCTTCATTTAGAAAAAATGGGCATCAACCAACGATCAACTTCCATTACAGTAAAGTGAAGATTGACTCTTGAAATGGAGAAGTGCTATTCGTTTCTCTCCTTATTACTATACATGTTGGTAGATACAAGGTTCACCATGTTCATGTGGATGATGGGGCAGTTATGAATGTGATACCATATTCCATTGTTGACAAACTAGGCTTAACCTAGAACATCCAGGAGACCACTACCTCAACACTCAAGTCATTTAATGGATCATGAGTAGAGATGTGAGGTTCTATCTCCTTGGATTTCATAGCCGAGAAACAGTTTCACATCCACCAGTTTCTTAGTACTTGAAGAGGCACTTGGGTTCAACTTGATCCTAGGGAGATCATGGTTGGCTAAGGTTCATGTAGTTTCATCCCCTATACATTAAGAGATCAACTGGCCCTATAAGGTAGGGGAAATTGTCATTTGTGGAGATAACATGTCACTATCCTCAGTTAACTACATCAACATTGACCAAGGTTTAGAGGTGGAGTTTCAAAAGGAAACACATGAAACTTAGACTGGGGCCATAAAAAACAAAGACAATAATGATGCTAGGAATGTCAACCCCACCACACAAAGTGACCAACAAAAATGCATGCAACTCACCATGATTAACAAGAAAGGTGATGAACATAAAATTGTGTCAAAAGGATTCCTTTACCTCTCAAAGGTCAAACAACTACTTCATAGTAAACACCTTGTCCCTTCTTTTGTTAATGGTCATTTGTTTACTTTTGCAACATTGTATCACACTTCATGGTTGCTTTTAGCCTTGTATGCTCTTTCGAGAGTATCCCATACTTATTAGGCAAGTATATATCATGGCCCACCAAGGCCTAAAATTGGTGGCCTACCAAGGCCTAAGATTGATAAACAAAATAGCCTTTTCTTTATGCCCCTTTCACAAACATTGCAACCAATTCACTCAATGATATCATTCACATTTTTAATTGCATGTTTACACTACAATCTACAATCTAGTCACCTCATCTTTTGTTCACACATTTTACTTTATTTCCTAGGCTTTCATTGGGTCTCAACTTATAAGTTATATTCATTGTTTATGTTTGCATAAACATGTGAAACACATAAAAACACAAAACATGATGAAAACCATTAAAATTCTAGATCCAAATATCCATAGCAACAACCATAGTTACAAGATGTACCAAAATATAGACGATACAAAGTCTTTAAATTCATGAATGGAGTAACTAGTGACAACTGGAATACGTGACATCTAAGATATGATAGCACTTTATCAACATATAAATCAAGATCAATATAAATATCAATAGTGCTTATAAAGAAAGCCGTGTGCTAATGAGAATGGGAGTGGCATATGTCTCAAGTTCATACACCATTCTATGTGAAGCTCTTAAAGTTTCTCGAGGTCTAAAAGCCCAGCAATGCTCTTGAGGTTAACACGACCACATACCCTTAGATATCTTAGTTTAAACAATCCTTCCATGTATATTACTTCCACTATCCAGCAACGTATCACTTTTAGCTCTCTTAGATTTGGTAAAATTGCCAATGGTGTTTGGTAACTCTTGTAAGTTGCAGCACCATTCAAGGACCAACCTTTTCAGCCATAACATACTACCGACACTGTCGAGAAGCTTTTCGAGACTGTAACAACGATGGAGACATAGCACTTGTAAATTCCCTGGGGATTGTGGTACCTCTCGTAAATTCCAAAATCTTTGTAGACACATGCGATTGAATTCCATGGGCAAGGGCAAATAGCCCATAGATTTGATGAAATAAATGCCTATCGCCTCAAAATCACTTAAGTGAGATACACCTCTATTTGTTGTTGTTACTGGCAGGGTCTATCGTATCGTTTTCTTAATTTGCATGGCTTCCACAACTTCATGCAGCAGCCGTCTGAAATTGTATCCTTGCATGAAGTAACAATGCCACTTTGAATAATATCTACAAAAATCCTCCATATTATCGATTTGATCAAACCAGGAATCTGCCCTGCTTAAAGTTCCACAATCCTTGTTAGGGCCGCGTGGATCTGCGGCCCTGCAACCTCTCTAACTATGCCCCTACCCCACCTCCATGGGCCGCTGCCATCCTCTGCAGGCCTGTCGTCCTCCGCGTGCAACACTACCACCCCTCGAAGCTCGCCCAGATCCCTGCCGTGGCTCTTCTCAGTAACTGCCACACCACGATCTGGAGTTTCATGCCACGCCGCTGCAACCCTTTTGTTTGCATTCTCCGCCCTCCATATGCTTTAGAGCCACGCTGGGCAACGTGGCCCAAGACTACGAAAGTGTTCCCATGTAGCCATGCTGGGACCACGCTGCCCAACATGGCTCCAACGTGGGTAACGGTAAAAACCCATCATACCAAGCCTTGTATGCGTAGCACATGCCTCGCCTGCAACCCTAGCGGCCGCTTGGGCACCTACGGCCATGACCTGCGCAAGTATCACTTCAAGTCACTGCGCTCTAGCATGGGGCTCGCCCAGTGAGAGCCTACTGTGCGTCTCCATCACCTACTTGCCTGCCACATGAATCCCTCGCAGTTTAGGCCCTTGTGCATGCCTGCATTGTGCAGGTATTTATACGGTGGATGTGATGTTAATGTAGTACAAATAAATAAAAATTCTAATTGTACTACTCCCCTGTAGCATTTTTGCATTACATTGTCCAATACATGTCTCTATGTTGGATTCGTTGCTTTGGCTTTGGGTTGTTCGAGCATAGATCACATTGCACACTTAAGCTATCTTGTTACCTTTTGGATGTTCCTCTCTAAAGCTTCATAAAGTATAAGTCATGAAGATGAGCGTACCTCAAAAAAATATATAATAATAATAAGAATAAATTATTTCTAAATATATATTAAATTTAATATCATTTTTCCTTGCTTCACCTAGCTTACTATATTTTATTACGTTTTTACTCAAATTTATCCTATTTTTACCTTGATATAGCTTTGTTTTACCTTACATTACCAGATTTTACCTTGCTTTCATCTCATTGTGAATAGGCCTCCCATTATGATCCATCTAGGCCTTAAATTGGCAATCCCATGACTTACCAAGGCCTTAAACTGGCAACATGGCCTGCTAAGGCCTAAAACTAGCAAAATGTAACTTTATTTGATTGGATTCTTCCATCACTTAGCATTGCTCGGACCTTGGTTAACTTAATTTGACATTAATTGATGACCTTGGACATTAGCATGGCCTTTCTTGATCTTATTTGACACCATTTTATATGGTTTTGACCATCATTTGGCATTCATTTGACCCCATTATGCATCATCTGACCTATGTTTCACCATGTTTTCCTTGACCTACTCCTTATAAACTTTATTGACAATGTTATGTGTTGACTCATTTAAGCATTATTATTAATGTATTTTTACATTATATTGACATTGTTTAACAATTTTATTACACAAGTGCCACTTGATGTGCTTATGTTGTCATGCAGGATTGAGCTAGGAGGATGAGGGAGCGAATTCGCCTTAAAGCCTAAATGGGTTCCTCTCATGATGTTAGACCAAATTGACCTTATGTACCTGATGAGCTACGATATCGCGTACGTGATATTGTGGCCTTCCATGCAACATCACGTACGTGATATTGCGGCCTGCCTCATTGCTTATAAATAAGAGGTGGGTGCACTTGGTTTGCATAGTTAGTCTTAGTCCCTTACCCAAACTCTTGCCTTTTCTCCTTCTCAGAGTTAGAATTATTTCTACATGCTTATAGTAGGAGTCATAAAGTGAACGGATCTTTATTCAAGCATTGTGTACCTAAGCACACCTTGTGTACGGCAATAACGACAAACTTTGTGATAAACCTTGCAGCATTCAGAATAGATTAATAAATGTTAATTACTGTTACTTAATGATTTCCTTAGTTAATTAATGACTCTCTCTCATCCTACAACTCTCCTAAGTAAGCACACACAGTACGATCACTTCGAGCATGTGTGTAACACTTAGTAACCTAGTAACAATTAGTGTTTGGTAATCTCAATAGTGTTGCACTGGTTCAGGATGTGTACGGCAAGTGAGAAAAAATACTGGTGTTAGGATCAGTTAGAGCCTAGTTAATAAGTAGTCAAATTAAATTAGTTACTTAGTTATCTCTCTCCTCCCTTGTTAGTAGCAAGACATAAAAACACAAAAAAGTATAAAAATCATATGCCTCAAGTTTACTTAACCATACAATCGTGACATACAAGTAAGCTTGGGAAGACAATGATTGATCAACCCATTCTTGTTCCACAAAGATGCATAAGCACTTAGTCCTTGGAATTTGAACGGATCGTGCATGGACGCTCGTATTCATATAATTGAGCATAGGGATACCTCATAGCTCATCATTGGCACCGTTGTTGGGGACTTTGTTGTTTGTGCGCTAATTAGAACTTAGGAAATCTTTCACATCGTTGGAATGAACCCTTAGGGTTGGTTATCTTACAATTGCTAAAAAGAAGAACATTGCACACTAAATAGACAATCATGTCTCCTTCTTTGTATGAAAGTGTTTCACCACCTAGGTTTGATACAGGTAATAATCGGAAGCGTAGTACACATGATAATCCACTAGTCCCTAAAAAATTTCATGTGGTATATGTTCATTCCAATGAATATGTATCAAACTTTACCTTTATCCTCCACTAGGATGAACAACTGTGTTGGCGAGATTTAGAAGATAACATAGTGTTACCTCCTGATCGCTTAGTCCCAGGCATGCTTCTTCGTGACCTCACACGAATTGGTATGCAACACTTACAGGAAGAGTACATTGTGCATGATCATGACTTAAGAGAGTATCGACCCATGGAGGCACAACGTCAAAGGGATTTACAACAGGAGACATCATGAATCCATGAAGGGAAAGTTGTCACAGAATGTCCCACATGTCCTAAGCGAAAATGAGGGTGGTGAACCTGCCTCAGGTAGTCACACACACAATGATGTTCCTCCCATTGACTTCAGTCAAGGGGTTGTGTATCAGAATCTTTACTCAACTATCCATAACCCGGTCTCTGGTACCGACAGACATAAAGGGTCTAAAAAAGGAACACAAACACATGACAAAGATGGATATTCCGATCGTAACCATAATTGGGGTTGTGACCACTGAAGAGTAGGAAGTAGGCATTGACATGGTGATGGTCCTCCTTCTTCTTCACCTTCATCATCTCCTTCACCCTCTCCTTTAGGATCTAGACGTAGTCACAAGGAAAAAGACCATGAGGATAAGGGTAGGCGAAATGGGAGTCATAGACAAAATAGTCAAGAAAGGGGACGAGGGCACTTTAGAGAAACACACCATGAAAGGAGGGAGAGTAGGGAACAACATGGGCATCATAGACGCCACAGATGAGACGATCATGATGAACCCCTACTCATTACTCGAAGTATGTTAGACATAACTGATGCCGTTAGGATCCCAACAAGGAACCAGAAGGATAGTAGGATCAAGAGATTAGACATGAACAATATCCCATGATTTAAAGGAGGATACAACGCTGATCCTCAAAATCATCTACAAGCATTTTGATGATGCATATGCCTTTCAAAACATAGAAAACAAATGGAAAAAATTAAAGTTGTTTCCATGGACGTTAATCAAAGAAGCAGAAAGCTAGTACCGATCCTTAGAATCGGAATCCATTCATAGGTGGAGTACCATGTTTGAATTGTTCAACGATAAGTACCAAACATACTCTCGAGTGTCCAACTTGCGAAAGCAAATCCAAGGCTGAAAATAAGGAGGACATGAACCCTTGGATGTTGCCATGGGCTGATATTATGCACTGTTACATCGTTGTCCTGGCCATGGTTATTTATAGAGGGATCAACTACACCATCTTGTAGATGGGCTTAGGCATGAAACATGAAGAACCCTTGGGACTTATGCCCAGGGAAGGCTATCTAAGCTTAGGACCCATCAAGTTCAAAGATTATTGGAGCAAGTTGCTAAAGAAGAAGGTGAGCTAAGGAAAAAAGAGAGTACGGAGGAATGTAACAAAGATCCTTCCCTCCAAAAGAGGGGAGTAAGATTTTGTGAGGATGAAGAAGAGTCACCACTTGAAGAGATGGTGAATAGGAAAACCTTGTCTATCCAAAAACTAGCATCGGAAGTATCAGCAAAGTTAGACCAAATGTGGGATTCCCTAGATGATAGATTTCAAACCATTCTTAAAATAGTAGAGGAGTCTAGAGAGCAAGGTAGTGATCACAAAAAAAGAAAAAAAAGGAGAAACTAAACATGCATGTAACAAGGGTAAGGGCAAAGTTTCCATCATCCAAGAGGTTGTGGATTTGAATATAGACAATGATAGCGGATGTGAGATATGCCAATATGACCATCCTAAGGGATGTTGCCCTATAATCTCACATTTGTAGGAGTCTGGAGTGTATGCACTCAACCCACGATTAAACAAAAGGCAAACACCTTGAAGGTTACCTTATCTTCAAGGTAACCCAAGGTAGTTCCAACAACCCTTAACATATTATCCAAGTGGAACTCCACCATAACCAATCAAGCAGTATCAACAATGGCAATACCCACAATCATGGGGAATGCCACCACCATGGCAACAGTATCCTTACTAGCAGCATGACCTGTATGGATATTACGTGCAGTAGCTAGTCTCTCCACGTGACTCTACTAGTCACATCACTTCTCAACCTCACTACCAAGCCCATGAGTACTATAGGACTTCTTCTCCTAGGGGTGATGTTCCACAAACATACCATCCTTCTCATCTGGCTGCACCTTTTCTACCCTTAACTCCATTACCACCTACTCTAGCTATGTAGGGTGAAATCCCTACTTAGCCGCAACAATGTAACACCACAAGGGCTATTAACCCTCAACCTACTATTGGTTTTAACAACCGCATGAAGAAAAGACCTTTCTTTAGAACCAACAATCCAACTAAGCCCTTGCAACCACAAGCGGATGATTCTTCAACTACCTCACTATCTCTTGAAGCTTCGAAGCTCCCTTCAACCCAAAAACCATGCTCAACATATACGATCATGTTAACTCATGTCGTCATAGAGTGGATAAAATATGGCCATCTTCCTAGGAAATTCTCTGATCTTGGGAGTCCTTTGATATATCTACAAATCACTGGAAATGAGCAGTGTAAAGCTCTTTTTGATTCAAGTTTTGGTATCAACTTGATTTCTCAAGAAATGTACAAGGCCTAGAACCTACCTTCACTAAAAAAAAGAAAAATCTGTTTAGAGTTGGCCAACTAGTCCATCACTGTACCATTAGGACTAGTGGAGGACATTATCACCATTGTTTGTGAGTGGTCATATCTAGCCGACTTCCTACTAATTCAAGTGAACAACGGTAAGGGGGACTTCCCAATCATAATGAGAAGAGCATGGCTAAGCACAATTGATACATGCCTAGGAATCTGTGATCTTTCCTTAAAAATATCAAAGGAAAATACATTTGGAAAGATTGAGAAGAAGAAAGTTCCATGCATCACATACAGTGACACAAGGTGTAATTGGGTGTAGAAGTCATGATTTGTACAATGTTTAACATTGCCTGCATGTAACCAGTGTGCACAAGTGAGTGATATACAAAGATGCCTATATGCAGTAGCCACAAGAAAAGAAGGCACCCAATGGCTAATAGTTGATGAAGAGAGTAGTTCAACTATATGCATGGAACCACTGAGGGTTTGACTTGTGCTTACATTGATAGCATAGACACATTAGAGCAAGTCCATCGCCAACTTCCAAGTCTTGACCTTAAAAATATCAATTGGGTAAAGTTTGAAATCCTTGATATGTTTAAGTAAGAGCCCCTTGATCTAAAACCATTTCCCACCAGTATGGAATACCCATTTCTTAAAAATGGAAAATCGGTAATTATTAACGCGAAGCTTGCTCCTCAACAAAAAAAAAAGACTGCTGAAGGTGATAAATAAATGGTTGAAAGCCTTCACTTGGTCATATCCCAAATTAACTGGAGTAGATCCTAGGATATGACAACATAGAATTTACACCGACCCCTCCATGAAGCCTTGAAGACAATCGTAGAGGCAATTGAACCCAAAGTTGAAGCAAGTAGTTAAGGAAGAAATTGAACAACTTCTAAAAGCTAGGTTCATCTACCCCATTGCTAATTGTGCCTAAAAATGGAGGTAAATGGAGGGTGTGCATAGATTTCAAGCTACTAAACATGGCAACATTCAAGGACCACTTTTTTTTCCCATTCATCGACCAAGTCGTAGACACCATTGCAGGGCATCGCTACTATAGTTTTCTAGATGGGTACAGTGGGTGCAACTAGATACAAATATCCTCAGAAGACCAAGTCAAGACTACATTCACCAGTCCTTGGGGAACATTTTCATATAAACAGATGTCGTTTAGCTTGTGGAATGCCCTTGCAATGTTTCAACAATTAGTTCTAAGCATATTCCAACAGCAGATAGGAAACAGTGTGGAGGTCTTCATGGATGACTTCTCTACCTATGGAGCAAATTTTGATCAAGCCTTGGACTGGTTAGAGCAAGTATTAAAACAATGGGTAGAAATCAATTTAAGGCTCAACTAGCAAAAAAGCCATTTAATGGTCCAAGAAGGCATAGTATTAGGGCATGAGATCTCACAAATGGGCATAGAGGTAGACCCTAAAAAGATCAAAGTTATCCAAGGAATTACTCGTCAACCATAAACTGTAAAAAATATTTGGTCATTCCTTGGACACACTAGCTACTATAGACGCTTTATTGATAACTTTTCCAAGGTTGCAAAACCATTGGTTGAACTAATGAAAAAGGACGTACCTTTCGAATGGACTAGGGAATGCAAGCTAGCTTTTCAAACTTTAAAATAGAAGCTTGTAGAAACACCTATTCTACAAGCTCCTGACTGGTCTAGACCATTCCACATAATGACTGATGCATCCAACTATGATTTAGGAGTTGTACTTACATAGTTAGATGACCAAAAAAATCCTTATTACATCCACAGTGCAAGTAGGAGTATCGCTAGTGCACAACTCAACTACACTACAACAGAGAAAGAATTAATGGCTATAGTGTTTGCACTAGAAAAATTTAGGCACTGTCTTGGGCTATAAGGTATTTATACACACGAATCATAGTGCAATAAGGTTTCTAATGAATAAACCAATGGTGAGCCCTCACATCATACGATGGCTTGTTATCTTACAAGAGTTTGATCTTATGATGATTGATCATAAAGGCACCGAGAACGTAGTTGCTGATCATTTATCTCGGTTGCGATGGGACAACAAAGAGGATGAGTATCCAATTTTTTATTATTTCCCAGATGAACTCATTTTTGCAAGTGTAGTGAATAATCAATTAACCATAGAGACAAACTGGTATAGTAGTATTCTCACATATCTCCTTACACAACAAACGCCACATGGGTTTGACGCTAAAAAGAAACAACAATTTCTTCACCAAGCCAAGTATTTTATGGAAACTAATGGATAACTTTACAAAGTATGTCCTAATGGCTTGGTCTGATGGTGTGTTCCTGATGTAGATCAACTGCGAGTTTTCCAATATGCTCATGAGGGTCCTTCTGGGGGTCATTACACTAGGAGATGAAAAATCATTAAGATCTTGCTTGCATGATATTATTGGCCTACATTATTCCAAGATGTCCATCATTTCGTGTGAGTGTTATCAATGTGATGGGGGGATGACTGCTAGAATGGAGGGTCTGCAACAATGGATCCAACCTTTAGAACCCTTCGACGTTTGGGGAATTGATTTTATGGGGCCGATTACACCAATGTCCAATGGAAAAGCTTATATTATTGTTGCCATTGATTACCTTACAAAATGAGTAGAAGTAGCTACTGTTAAGAATTGTACATCATCTACAGTTACACGATTTGTTCAACAACAAATCATAAATAGGTTTGGTGTGCCTCATGCACTTATTTCAGACAATGGTACATACTTCATAGGTGCAACTTTTTGAAAATTAATGCAACGCTTAGGGGTTGAGCACAAACTAACTACACTGTATCACCCCCAAGTGAATGGTCAAGCCAAAGTCACCAATAGGAAATTATGAAGATACTAAAAAGAACCATTAGCAAGTTTAGGTGAGATTGGGGCACTAAACTGAATGATGCTCTTTGGGCATACCGCTTCACATGGAAACTCCCTATAACCTACTCTCCCTATGAGTTAGTCTATGGTAAATTACCAATGCTTCCCATTCAAATTGAGCTCTGTACACTATTCACAACATGTGACCTCAACCTTGACCTCGATCTAGCACAAAAACAATGATTGATGATCCTTAACCTGCTAGATGAGAATTGATTGGCCACCCTATCATCTAACGAATTGCACAAGGCCTTCAATAAACAACGTCATAACCTAAGAATTAGGAAAGTTAAATATCAACTAGGAGATAAGGTTCTCTACTAGAATCCCACATATGTGCCACAACATACCAAATTTCAAACACTGTGGGAAGGACCTTATGTCATTCATGCAACTTTTCCTTTAGGGGCGATGATGATATACAAACCTGAGAGCCTAGATAAGAAACTGTTGGTCAACATCCAAAAAACCAAACCTTTCCATTGGCTTAGATTAGCTAGTACTCATACTACCTCTGTTGGTGGATAACCTTGCTTGCTATTTCAGATCTCCTCCTTCCAACTTAGTCATGGGGGAGATGGCCACCTATGCCAACCATTCTAGGTCCTCAGCTCTTTTTTTATTTTTTGTTTTACATCTTTTTTGTTTCACACATTTTTCAATTTTACTTCTTTTTTGTCTTATACCATCACTCATATTTTTACTATTTCTTTGTTTGATTTACTTTCATTTATCATACAATAAGTGCTTTTGATGGTGGATTGTATCATAATAATGTTGATTGCTAATGTTTGGTTTTTACCTCTAAATTATGATGCTGATATTATGATATGGTTCTTTTGATAAAACAGGAAATGAGTCCACATCGTACATTCATCCATTCAACTCTATGATCTCCCTTGGCTTGGAACTATACAATCCCTTTTTTCTAATCAACTTCTTAATAAATTGGTGGCTTGGTATTTTTCAAACTAAAGGAAGGACTCAATGGTTGAAAATGATGTGACTTCAAGGGGATTCGATGCATTTGTGTTGGCCATTCTCTTCGGTGCTTGGATGCTTTTTCTTAGGTTTTTCACCAGTCTGCCATCAATCAAATATCAAGAAGCTAAGTGAATAAAAATAAGTTTTTGCATGGTGTCATTCTCATGCAAAAAAAAAGTGGAAATTCAAAGCACACCCCTTAGACATAATAAAGCAATATGGGATACAAGCATTGGTTATGGCACTAGAAAGACATGTTACCCATGCCTGAAGGTTCCCTCTAACTATGGCCCTTTCTCGCTTCCTACCTCTCCATCTTGCTCTCCTTGGGATGGTGGTGACTCTTTGTGGAGGTATTCTTGTTGCTTCAAGCGGATGGATTGGCCAAGTGTATTGATGCGAGGTCACTAAGTGTGGTTGGTTTGAGTCTAGATTTGGAATGAGTTCTACTCAGTCATATTAACCATGACATACACAAGGGACTTTACACAACTTTGCTCTTGGGATTCCATTCCACTTCTACTCTCCATCTTTCTTTCCATTTTCCACTTCATTACCAATTTTATGATTAGTCCATATCTTGGTTGATTATTTTTCCTTGGTAAACTCTTGTGGATAAGGTTTTAACTCTTGCTTCCAAATGACATTCCTAGAGCCTACAAACTCTTTGGTTTGTGGGTTTGTTAGGGAATAAAGGGTAGGAGCTTGCTTTGGGGAGGACCCACTGGCATTCTTTTTTGGTGTAATTGTTAAGTTCTTTTCCTTAAACATTATCTGCAATCAACCATTTCTCATTTCATCCCCATCTTTGACATCCACTTTATTGGCGTTGCTGTTGTTATATTTTTCATCTTTCTTGTTCCTTATATTTTTTCATCTTATTGTGACCAAAGGTTCGCTCTTAGTCGTGGGGGCCTTGGCACAAATTTTTCAATTTCTCCATTCTACTACATGCCTAACCCCTACACCTTGGGTAGTTATCAATAATAAACCTCTAACCTAGTTTCTTCCATAACCACAACCCAGCCAATGTGCTTTCTATTGAGGCAAGGTATCAATTACATTGTGGATTACTTATCTTTGCTCATTCGTGACTGTGTTATGTATATAGATGGTGAGTACACGAACTATGGGCTGGAATAGGAGGAAGCACTCGAGATGGACTGAAGCTAGAACGTTTACGCCAAGAACAAGTTTGATCACGTGGCTATGGATAAATAATGGAGGGCATAATATCGGCATTGGTGGCAACATGCCTCATTTTCTTTTCTCCCTCTTTCTCTTCAAGCTATCAAGTGAAGGTTTGGATGTCATCCATGTACAGTGTACACCACAAAGGGTGGTGAAACACCACTAATTTTGGCCTAGCACTTTTAGACAAGAATCAAGCTAAGTCATGCTGTTGCCCAACATGAGTACAACGTGACCAAACTTGGAGGCCTCCGAAATAGCCCCAGATGGTTCATGATTCAACAGGCAAGGTCCCCTTGGGGTCCACAGGCAAATGCACCAACTTCCAGCATCTAGAATCAATATTTTCAGGTTCAAAATGTTTGGTTTTGGCTAAGTACACTTTGGTTACTTTTTTTAGACGCTACACAGCGTAAGGATTAGCGTCACCCACTTTTGGAGCCCCGAAATTGAGTTCAAACAGGCCGAAATCGAGCACAAGGACCCCCCATGACCTTCAGCAAGGTCCCCAATAGCTCCTAGCCTCGAGAAAATCAAGATTTGGGCCTCAAATGTGCCATTTTAGCTTGGTGACGTTGGGGTTACTTTTTCAGACGCTGCACAGTGTAAGGATCAGCGTCACCAATTTTTAGAGTCTCAAAACTGAGCCAAAATAACTTGATTTTAAGGGTGTAAGTCATCCTCAATGTCCACTATTGATAACTATGGGTCCCAGCCTTCAAAAATTCTAGATTTCAGCCCAAAATTGCAAGTTTTGGAGGTCACATTGCAGGTCACATTGCAAGTCACGCTGGATGCTAGACAAGCGAGGCGGTGTTGATCCTTCTTGATTTTCTTTTTCAAGAAATCTATAAAATGGCAAAGGGATATGAAAGCCCATGCAAAATCAACAAAAAGAAAAAAAGGAAATATAATTTTTCCAAGCGGGCCAGAGTTGGAGCTAATGTTTTTAAATTTTAAATTTTTTTTCTATCGTTGGGGGCTTGTATTTCTAATTTGTATTTTTTTATGGGCTTGAATGACCCACAAATTGTAAAATACATTGAACCTGGTCAAAGAAAACCCTAGCCAAACCCTAGCCCAACCCTATAAATACCCCATCAATTCACACAAACTAGAGGAGGCAAGGGGGCAAGAGAAGCAAAGCAAAAGCAGCAAGAGAGAAGGGAGAGGAAGAGGCAAAGATTGGAGAGATTGGAAATTCTGAAGGAGGACAGAACTTGCAATCCTTGGGCGCTCGACACATCCGATTTTTGGCTTCCAAGTTCTTCTCACATCATCGCATCATCGTGTCATATCTTTCCGGGGCTAGGCGTTTGACTTGCCATTCACACTTGTGCAACTACGCTTTGACTGGTGCACATTCTTTTTAAAATAATATAATACAGTTTCATTATTGCCTCCCATTTACATTGTTTAAGTTCTGTTTATGCTTTACAAATATAACTTTGTTTATGCTTTATTCATAATTTAGTACGCTTTATTTACATTTCGTATCGTTGTCTACATTCCATTTACATCTTGTTTACGATAACCCCAGCACTAGCCGTAGCTTACGCTCGGGGAAGTCCTTGGTTGATTTGCATGCAAACCATCCAAGGCACTCTACCTTCGTTTACTTTTTCAGCTTGCCCTCGGGTGAAGATAGGGCCAGCTGTGGCTGCCCGACAATCTCTCGGTGTTTGTTTCCTTTCCAGCCTTACACCGACGATTTAGGTCAGTACAGTTTTTGGCGCTAGAAGGAGGGCCACTTTCTTGTTATTGATTAAAACCTCACTACCTATCAAAACTCATCCATCTTGCCCATTTAAGTCTCTTCATCCCTATTGATCACACTAAGCTTGTGTCACCCCACACTACAACTGCTTATGATCCAACTCCATTCGTCTATCCCAGTCCATTCCTGTGTATCATGGAATCTTCCCAAGTCAAACCAGTAACACCACCAATTGCTTCAAACCCTGTGACTACTACAGAATCTATAATTGTTATTGAACACATAAATCCTCAAGGCCCTACACACCAATCCCTCAGTCTACAAGGCAAAGGCCCTATTCACGCAACTCTTACACCCGAACCATATAATTTTATCTGTGTTAAGATCCAAGCCAACCTACCCATTGATCGTATAGAGAGGGAAGCTAAGCGAGAATATGAATTCATCCATCAAGGAGGACGTGAGTTTATCCCTTCAGCTTTTGACATAATCCCACTATCTGAAAACCATCATAAACTCATATCCCAACTTCTTATGACTAGAAGTCAAGCCTTACAACTACCTCCCATAGAGCCTCAAGACGAAGAAGATGACTTTGCAGCCCAATCTGAACATGGAGAATCATACCATACTGTTAGCCCCCATGCCCACACAAACCTATTATCCCATCCTTTCCTAGAAGAAACTATGTTTCCTTCTTCATCCACAAACATTCGAGCACCTGTTTCCCATTCCTTCCCTATCTTCTCCGTGCTCAATAACAATCACTTTGATGCATCCACTTCCATCATTCCTCCACCAGTGCAGTCCCAACAACTCCCCCAAACCAACGCAGGGTCAATCCTCCAACCTCAAGTAATTGGAATACCGTCAGTCATACCAGCTTCCACATCCACCCATTACATACCCTAGATGCAAATTCATAGGGCACCATTGATTACTCCTACCCAACATGTTCAAGGTGTTGCCTCACAACATGTGGCTGGGCAGTGGGCTCCACCAATGGTCTCAGTCCCGAATACCATCCCACCACAACAAATGTTAGCCCAACAACCTACCTTTCTACAAACAACACAACAATTAAACCATTATCATCCACAATCCACTCAATCCACCAGTTTTCCTACTGCCCAAGAATGGGCAGACACACAAAAAATGATGCACTCGTTGGCAAAAGAATTAAAACGCCTTAAAACTTTCAAAAATGAGGAAGTCAAGGTACTAGATTTCTATCAAGATGACCCAATCGACCCCTCAGTTCCACCCTTGAACTTGCCAAAAGGAGTCTCATTACCTCAACTAACCAAGTACAATGGAGAAGGGGACCCAAATGCCCACCTAGTGACATTTAGAAGTGAAAGCCTTTTACTTCAAGCATGGCCCCATGTAATCTTGTGAGTGTTTGCAATGTCCTTAACTGGAAGAGCCTTAGACTGGTACCGATCTTTACCCCATAGCTCCATATCTTCTTTAGAGAGTTTGTTGCATCAATTTGTCACTTGTTTCAAGTACAACTTAAAACCTGAAGCCACATTAGATAGCTTGATTCAAATTAAACAAGTACCTTTAGAGCCAGCACAGAAATTTATCCAAAGGTGGAGGGCAACTTTAAATGAACTTCATGAACCTATCCCCGAAACATATTTACTCACTATCCTCAAATCAGCCGTGAATGACTTTATTAAATCAAAACTTTACTACCTGAAAGCCCGCACATTGAGCCAAGCATTCGTACAAATCAAAGACATAGAAGAAGCGGCACAATCAAGCAATGACCCAGCTTATGTGGCCTACAAAAACTAACATACTCGTAAGCAAAACACAACTGAGTAAATAGTAGCCGAAATCACAAAAGCAACCAACTGGGGCCCAAAAGCTAAGCAACCTAAAGCCCTAGCTAACAAAGCCACCAAATTTGATGCCAACTCACCTACATCGACAGGGCCACCCCAAAATCCAACTTTCAGCGTAAGGACCGCTCAAAGTATACACCACTACTGATGCAACCCTCTCAACTATTGAAGCAACTCTTGAAAGCTGGGAAGATCCAACACAAACACGTGTCAGAGATTACTCGCCAAAAACATGACAGGTACTGTGAGCTACTAAGGAACCCCACCTTAGTAGTACCAAATGAGCCTCTGGTCCCACAACATTTTAAATTGGACCAATACTATCATTACCATCAAATGGCTGGTCACAATACAGACAACTGTCGTGCCTTGCAAGACGACCTGCAGGGAATGATAGAAGAAGGCCAACTAGTGATTGACACGGCAAGTTAATCCAACATAGACGATGCCTCCTATGTCATAAACTCAATTAGCATAGGTGGAAAGCCCAAACCTGTGCAAAAACATTTTGTGATCCATGTGCCTCCTAGTAAGGCAAGGATTCCCCTAGCCTCCACAAACAAGAGGCCTCCCTTTGTTATCAAGGTACCACCCCAGGCACCCACAACACCCTTTGTGGTCAAGGCTCCACAGACATTGTCCGCTAAGATGTTAAACTAGCATGATTCGTCTGCTAAGATGTTAAATTGGCATGACGCAGCAACAAAAACCGCTAAGAAACCTTTCGTCATAAGAGTGCCACAACGAGATGACCCCTCACCTACCCAAAGCCCAATAGTGGACAACATCTCGATCCCTCCTCCTCCAAGGGTTGACCCCACTAGTAACCCAACTAGGCCCACCAAATGAGAATGTAAGCACCTCACAACTCCCATGACCGAAGCAAAGGCCACAACTAGCAAACAACAACTGAACATTGGGGCCCCTACCCCCAAGCAAACCAAGCCTAAGTCCCCCTCCCGAGAGGTCTATCTCTCAAGCTTCACGGAGGAAGTTAAAACCAACACAATAGCTAATGACAAGGACTTCGTAGCTGCACTAACCCAAGTAAAACAAGCACTAAAACAGAAGAACACAACAATGAGTTTATACAATCTGGTCATGACTTCAACCACTCATCGCGAGGCCTTGGTTCAAACATTAGCATCCATTCCTGTTACAGAGGACATCCCCGCAAATGAAGAATCCATTCGTGCAAAAATTTCGCAACAGACACAAAAAGGATTAGGTTCAACAACCTTAGCCTTTTGTGATGATGTAGTTAAAGTCAACCCCAAACGAGGGGAAGTCACTATAGCTCCACTATCCATTAGCATTCGTGTTGGGCAGTGCATCATCTGCAGAGTGCATGTTGATGATGGTGCAACAACGAACATAGTCTTGTACTCCGTCATCGACAAGCTAGGCCTGGCAGATGAAATTAGGCCAACCAAAACCACATGTCTAAAATCCTTCAATGGATCACATGTCACGGTCAAAGGTACATTAAACTTAACTTTTGTAGTGGGAGAGAAATTCCCCACTAGCACAGATTTCATTGTCATAGAGGAGATGCCAGGTTTCAACATGATTCTAGGAAGGCCTTGGCTAGCTCAACTAAGGGCCATCTCCTCTCCCATCCACCAAGAAATCCACCTTCCATATGAAGGTGGTCAAGTTATCATCCATGGTGATAACGTTTCCTCTTCGACTATCCATGACATAGACATTGTGCAAGTTTTGGAAGAAGAGTTTCTTAATGATACACCTATGACAACCAACACAACCCTTAAGGCTAACACACCCAAATGAGTGGTTGAAGCTGACAACCCCCCAAAGGATCCTAAACCTTGCATGCTCCCTAATCCATGCCTAGTTAGGAAGCAACTACATGACCAAGACTCTCCCTTGGCTGAAAATGTGCTTGATGCTTTCCTACCTTCTGCCTACTTCTCTGACATGCATTTTTTTACTTTTGTTTACATTGCACTAGCCTATGCATTTACATTTTGCTTGCTCACTTAGATCATGCATTTTTCTTTGTTTACACATTCGTTAACTTAGTTCACACATTGCATTTGAAAAACAATAAAAAAAACATAAAACTACAAAAATACATGGCTTGAAAAGGCCTTAAACTAGCATATGGCCCGGAACGGCCTAAAACTATCATTTTTTGCATTGCTTTTCTTTCATTCATACATTCTAACTCTATGTACGGCAGGTGTCGCTTGATGTTGTTTTCTTCCTAGTTGATTTTTTTGTAGGATCTCATAGGCACGTAGCATGACCATGCATGTAGCATCACACTTTACACAAGCAAGGTAAGCATTAGTCTACTATGACTATAAACTGGCACAGATAGTCCTGACATCATGACTTAAAACTGATACGATAGAATAGTCTTGGCATTAAGACTTAAAACTGATACCACAGAATAGTCCTGGCATCATGACTTAAAACTGATATCACAAAATAGTCCTGGCATCATGACTTAAAACTAATACCATAGAACAGTCCTAGATCATGACTTAAAACTGATACCACAGAACAATCCTGGATGATGACGTAAAATTGATACCATAGAACAGTCCTGGATCATGACTTAAAACTGATACCATAGAACAGTCCTGGATCATGACTTAAAACTGATACCACAGAATAGTCCTGGATCATGACTTAAAATTGATACCACAGAATAGTCCTGGATCATGACTTAAAACTGATACCACAGAATAGTCCTGGCATCATGACTTAAAACTGATACCACAAAACAGTCCTGGATCATGACTTAAAACTGATACCACAGCATAGTCCTGGATCATGACTTAAAACTAATACCACAGAATAGTCTTGGATCATGACTTAAAACTGATACCACAGAGTTCTGTCCAGTATGACACTAAACTGCTACATCCGTCCGCCATGACATGAAACTAGCATCCAGAGTCCACTAAGACTATAAACTAGTTTGCCTCTTCATAGTCCGCCATGACTATAAACTAGCAATGCACCGTCCGCTACGATGTTAAACTGGCATCGTCCAAGGGGTTATGATGTGAAACTAATCCACAACAGTCCGCTAAGACTATAAACTAGCGACATCAATGATGACCAGGAAAAATTAGAAAAGATCTATTGTTGCAGTTGGCTGTTTCTGTTCTACAAAGACTTGTTGCATGATTCATCCCATGGGGCCTAACGAAACTGATGCTGTTCGTGATTCTGTTTGCTTTGAAAGCTGCATGTGGTGACTCCATCTCCTTGTTTAAAGTGTTTAGCTGATTGTTTCATTTGTGGTTTTCTTGTCTTCTTGGAGTTGTGTTTACAGGATGACACTCTTGAGGCGTTCGTACATAGATGCACTTCATCATGACGACAAGGTATCACGTTTTTCCTGATGCACATGACTGGGTTAATCAATCCGTTCATAAGTACATTCCTGACTCCCGATGCATCCCCTATTTCCCCATCATGCTCCCCTTAGCCTATTCGATTACATCCCCCTTGATACATTTCACTCATCTCAAAACTCTTGGTACACTGTTGCACACTGTAGCTCTCTAAGCAGTTGCGATGCAAAACACAATACATAGTACATGATGTAAAATGCAAGTGCTCAAACATGAGCACAGCACAAAAAGCAAGCTCTTTCAAAAAGACCAAGAAAAGAAAAAAAAGAACAAAAGAAAAAAAAAGAAAAAAAAAAGAAGAGAAAAAAAAAGATCAAAGAGCAAAATGCACGAAAAAGGTCTTCAAGACCCCGTTGACATCATAAACAAAAGACTATTGGCCATTCTCATACAAGCCCCAGGTGAGAAGGCAATTATCTTGAAAAACAGTTACACTTGTGTCTCAAAGAGACCATGTTTCACATCATTACGTGGCTTTGGCTGTTTACAACGGGTATTGCAAATACTCTATAAGAGTCCCGTTTCTCCAAAGAATGCACCACCTATGTCTTGGTTCCGAGTCTGCTAAAAACCCAGCTGTTGATAAGGACCAATGAAATAACTTGTGCACAATCATCTCCCTTAACCTCCTAGGTTGATAAGGACCAATGAAAGTAGCAATCATCTCCCTTAACCTCCTAGCTTCCCTGGTTACAACTGATTCCGTTGCATCTTGAACCACATTCCCCTCAATCCCATGTACTTTTGAAAACGGTGTGATAATATCCAGCCAAGGGCTGATGGTTAATGTTTGGTACTTGTTTGCTCATGGTGTTTTGCACTTCTTTGTCGATGCCTCTCGGGTGAATTTCTCCAGATGTCAACAAAGAGGGGCCAATGAAACACCACTAATTTTGGCCTAGCACTTTTAGACAAGAATCAAGCTAAGTCATGCTATTGCCCAACATGAGTACAGCGTGACCAAACTTGGAGGCCTCCGAAACAGCCCCTAATGGTCCATGATTCAATAGGCAAGGTCCCCTTAGGGTCCACAGGCGAATGCACCAACTTCTAGCATCCGGAATCAAAAGTTTCAGGTTCAAAATGTTTGGTTTTGGCTAAGTACACTTTGGTTACTTTTTCAGACGCTGCACAGCGTAAGGATTAGCGTCACCAACTTTTGGAGCCCCGAAATTGAGTTCAAATAGGCCGAAATCAAGCACAAGGACCCCCCATGACCTTCACCAAGGTCCCCAGTAGCTCCTAGCCTCCAAAAAATCAAGATTTGGGCCTCAAATATGCCATTTTGGCTTGGTGACGCTGGGTTTACTTTTTCAGACGCTGCACAACGTAAGGATCAGCGTCACCAATTTTTAGAGTCTCACAATTAGCCAAAATAACTTGATTTTAAGGGTGTAAGTCATCCTCAAGGTCCACTATTGATAACTATGGGTCCCAACCTTCAGAAATTCCAGATTTCAGCCCAAAATTGCAAGTTTTGGAGGTCACACTGCAAGTCACATTGCAAGTCACGCTGGATGCTAGACAAGCGAGGCGGTGTTAATTCTTCTTGATTTTCTTTTTCAAGAAATCTATAAAATGTCAAAGGAATATGAAAGCCCATGCAAAATCAGCAAAAAGAAAAAAAGGAAATATAATTTTTCCAAGCGGGCCAGAGTTGGAGCTAATGTTTTTAAATTTTTAAATTTTTTTTTATCGTTGGGGGCTTGTATTTCTAATTTGTATTTTTTTTATGGGCTTGAATGACCCACAAATTGTAAAATACATTGAGCCTGGTCAAAGAAAACCCTAGCCCAACCCTATAAATACCCCATCAATTCACACAAACTAGAGGAGGCAAGGGGGCAAGAGAAGCAAAGCAAAAGCAGCAAGAGAGAAGGGAGAGGAAGAGGCAAAGATTGGAGAGATTGGAAATTCTGAAGTAGGATAGAACTTGCAATCCTTGGGCGCTTGGCACATCCGATTTTTGGCTTCCAAGTTCTTCTCACATCATCGCATCATCGTGTCATATCTTTCCGGGGCTAGGCGTTTGACTTGCCATTCACACTTGTACAACTACGCTTTGACCGGTGCACATTCTTTTTAAAACAATATAATACAGTTTCATTATTGCCTCCCATTTACATTGTTTAAGTTCTATTTATGCTTTACAAATATAAATTTGTTTATGCTTTATTCATAATTCAGTACGCTTTATTTACATTTCGTATCGTTGTCTGCATTCCATTTACATCCTGTTTACGATAACCCCAGCGCTAGCTGTAGCTTACGCTCGGGGAAGTCCTTGGTTGATTTGCATGCAAACCATCCAAGGCACTCTACCTTCGTTTACTTTTCCAACTTGCCCTCGGGCAAAGGTAGGGTCAGCTGTGGCTGCCCGACAATCTCCCGATGTTTGTTTCCTTTCCAGCCTTATACCAACGATTTAGGTCAGTACAGGCGGGAACACCAATGTTGTAATATGTTTGTCAATCTATTCACTAGGCACTTTGAGTCTGTTATTCCCTATTGCTATTAGTTCTTATTCAGTCAATAAGTCCATACCTTCCCAATATTTTGTAAGGAACTTGAGGAGAAGTTTTAATTTAGTTGTGGGGGTATGATGAGCTGTGATATTGCACCCACGATATCATGGCCTTCCATGCGATATCACGTATGCAATATTGCAGCCTACCTCATTGCTTATAAATAAGAGGCTGGTGCACTTGGTTTGCATAGTTAGTCTTAGTCCCTTACCAAAACTCTTGCCTTTTCTCCCTCTCAGAGTTAGAATTATTTCTTCATGCCCGTAGTAGGAGTCATAAAGTGAATGGATCTTTATTCGAGCATTGTGTACCTAAGCAAACCTTGTGTACGGTAATAAAGAGGAACTTTGTGATAAACCTTGTAGCATTTAGAATAGATTAATTAATGTTAATTACTATTACTTAATGCTTTTCTTAGTTAATTAATGATTCTTTCTGACTCTACAACTCCCCTAAGTAAGCACACACAATATGCTCACTTCGAGCATGCGTGTAACACTTGGTAACCTAGTAACGATTAGCGTTTGGTAATCCTGGTAGTGTTGCACTGGTTTAGGATGTGTAAAGCAAGTGAGAACAGATATTGGTGTTAGGATCAGTTAGAGCCTAGTTAATAAGTAGTCAAATTAAATTAGTTACTTAGTTATCTCTCTCCTCCCTTATTAGTAGTAGGACATAAAAACACAAAAAAGTATAAAAATCATATGCCTCAAGTTTACTTAACCATACAATCATGACATACAAGTAAGCTTGGGAAGACAATGATTGATAAACCCATTCTTGTTCTACAAAGGCGCATAAGCACTTAGTCCTTGGAATTTCACCAGATCGTGCATGGACACTCATATTCGTATGGTTGAGCGTAGGGATACCTCATCACTCATTAGTACCCAAGCCTTAAGCCTAAAATCATTCTACTATGTAGCCATAACACCTTGCAGTAACCCAACAATCATTGACCTAAAATCCAAAAACATCACTGAGGATCCCCTAGTTAGGCCTCCCAACTAAACCATAATGGTGAGGAGAAAACACATAGGACCAAGTTCCTCACTAGAACATAAGCCTACTCATGACATCATCAAACCATTGCAATGCAACACTAAAGCCACCACATAGGCTTGATTACATTTGACACTCACATGTTTGCTTGTAGTGTTGTTTATCATTGTTGACAAGTTGTAATGAGTGACTAATGTTGATGATTTTAATGATCTACAACAAGAAAGCTTGCATGATCTCTCTATATCATTTTTTTGGCACAATGAATGAGATAAAAAAATTTGTAAATCTAATGTACATCACACAAATTTTCCTATGCTATATTGATTGTGACCTATGGTGGCCTGGTTTGCTAGTTGTCTCATGTAGCCCTATGCATCATATTATAACAACATGCTTTCTTTGCTTGGTTTTCTAGGTCTCTTGGGGTTGTGCTTGCAAGATGCAGCTTGGAGCCATCGTGAAGGTGTAACTCATCATGTGACCTCAAAACACAAGATTTGGTGAGTTTGTCTTGTTGTGTCAAGAGTGCTTGTTTTACATCATTCCCATTACCATCTCTTTGAACCCAACCCTGTAGCCTAATATAATCTTCATCATCCTTAAATATTAATGTTGACCTATGTTTGACATTTAGGCATTGTAGCCATGTGACATCTCCTTCGTCATGCTCAACCATTTAGTCTGCTAGATGTAACACACCTCATTCAGTAGGAAAACGAAATCAAATAGGCCTTGGCAAAGAAACCCAATGAAGGTTTCACCCTAACAAAAATGGGGAAATAAATGATCAAGAAGCTAGAATGACCAAATAAAATGCAAACTAATGGCTCTAAACATGCAAAGGGAGGAGCCTAATGAACAAAGAAACCTCAGAGCAAGGTGTTGGGCCCTCAAATGCATTTGTCAAGTAACCAACACCTCAAAGCATAGAGTACCAAAACTCATTGATTGATTGACATGTTAGTGTGATAGCCATGATGTCAACACTTGAAATGCATTTTCAACCTTCATAATCATTTCCCTATAACCTCATTATCATTACCACATCATAGCCTTATCCCATCACAAGCACTCTTTAGGCATGGTTCGACATGACTAAATGAAGCGCGAAAAGGGAACATTGGTAGTGGACCTACAGTGGTGCTTTGTATTCATTATCAATGACTCTTGGGGTAATCCTCTAGACACAAACAAAGAGGGGCCAATGAAACACCACTAAAAATGCATGTTATAACCTTCTTTACATTGTGGGCTTCACCCCATGAAACCTGAGGCTAAGCTTCATTGTAAATGTAAAAATTGTAATCCAAGAGATGTAGTTTCACATACTTTAGCTTTTGGGGCTATGAAACACCTCATAAGTGGTGAAAGCCTCAACCTCCAAGTGAAAAAAGTCATATTATGCCTATACTTGGGCTTGGAGGGTTAAAAATGCCTTTTGGGATGCAAAAATTGGCATTTTGATGGGTTTTATGGGGGTATAACATTTTCCACATTGGAGATACCTATCAAGGGTATAACTCACCTACCACCAATGTTGGAGGATAAGAGATCAACTATGCTCAACATGAAAGGGTATAACTCTTATCCTTCAACATTACTACTTCACCCCCTAGTGCTACACCAACCCCCTTATGTGGTTCTAACATGGATCTAGCATTGCTTCAATGTGGATCCAACATGGCTTCTACAGCTCCAACATGGGTGCCATCCCTCCAACATGGATGCCATCCCCCCAACATGGGTGCCATTCGCCCAACATGGATGCCATGCTCCAATGTGGGTGCCATGCCCCTAGCATGGGTGTTGTATCTTCAGCATTGCATTTATAGGCCCATCATTGTTATTGGAAGGCCCAACTTGGGTAAAATTTCCATTTACTATTTTTAGTAAATGGAATGGCTTCAATGGCCATGAAGGTATGACACTTACCATACATAGTAACCCCTGAATTTGCACACTTACATAGATAGAAATTTATAGAATCTGTAGCCAATTTTTAGCCAAATTTATGGCCAAAAACCTATAAAACCCAAGAACCAAGACCATGAAGGGATTTCACACTTTGCAATTTTCAACCATTTTTTGTGTTTGAAAGCTCTTGCACACATGCAAATACGCAGCTTCTCGAATCCCTAGTGTGGAACCTCCATAGCCATTATTACCCTCTCCTTTGAGATTTTGTGAGTTTTGGATACCAATGTTAAGCATTTTGGGTTTTATCACCAACGTGGCTCTTCTTTTTAGCAAAACCTCCTTACACATCTCACCCATTACATAAACAATGTTGTAGATCTGGTGCAAAAAGTAATAATAGTTTGAAAGCATTGGGAGTTGTAGAACCTCCAGATCATGGAGCTAGTTGTAGTAGTTTCAATGGATAATGAACCCCCACTAAAGTGAATCCCTTGCTACTTTAGGCACATTTTTTGTACACATTTCTTGAACCATTCTTTATTTATGCTAAAATAAAGTTTATAGTTTTATTTGTGTGCAAGATAGATTTATTTGTTTCATTTCTGTGCCTTCATTTTTTTCATATTTGCATTACATTTTTTATTTTTCTATTCCCATTTTACATTCTCTAAGTCCTTGGGTGATGTATCGGACTATCTAGGGCACCTTGAGTTCTATTTTTTGGAGGTCCTTGGGATATGGGGTTAAAGATGTTTCATTGAGATTTTTGGTTTTCCAATGATCAAGATTTTCAATTGTTACAACAATGTGTAGATATTATTCACTGTTACATAAATGCCCAACTTATGGATTTTCTTAAAGGGAATAATTGCGACACATTATTAATTATTTAAGAAAAAAAATGAGAGACCCTTGAAGTGTATGCCTAAGGAAAATTATCTAAGATGACAAACCATCAAATTCAAGGGTTTCTTGATAAAGTGGTTATAGAAAAGAAAGAGCTATGTAAAAGAGAATAATCTGAAGAGTACAATAGTGATCTTGCTCTCAAAAAAAGAGATATGAGAATTTATGAGACATAGGAGGAAGAAATAATGGAAGATATGATTCAATGAAAAACTCTATCCCTTCAATAATTAGTAAATGATATTGTAGCAAATGTAGAAAAAATGTGGAACTTTGTAGATGAAAAGTTTACAACAACGTTAAAGATAGTAGAACAAAACACTAAAAAAGCGTTTGAAAAGAATAAAGAAAAGAAAAATAAAATGGATAATGGATGAGAAAATTTTGAAAAATAAGGAAAATTTTGATGTAGTGGAGTAGCTCACAGACTCAAGTTTGGAAGATGAAAATAAATGTAATGTGTGCCAATATGAACATCATAAGAGATGTTGTCCTATTATGGCCCATCTCTAAGAGTTTGGGACTTTTGCACTTAATTCAAAATTTTTCAAAAAGAAAATCCTTAAAAAATTACATTATCCACAAGGCAATTACCTATTAATAATCATATTATCTAAGTGGGGCTTATCAACAACCATAGGAGTAATATTAGTAGTAGTTGAACTAATCACAGTCATAAGGGATGCCACCACCAAGGGAAAAATATCTATACTAATAACAAGATCCTTAGAAATATTATGTTTAGCATTCTATATCTCTAGGTAGTACTCTTGTTCATGCTTCCTCTCATTACTATGTGAATGAGTATCATAATCTACAACCCCGTGCATGAAATCATAAGATTACATATATTAACCAACTATAGGTCACTCTCATCAAGCTCTTAATCCTCTACAACTAGTACCATCACCAATAATGCAAGAAGAATTGCAAACAAGGCCATACTAGAAAAGTGCTACTAGGGAAGTTAATACACAAGGAGATATCATAAGAAATAGTGAACCAAGGTTAAGGAAACATCCTTTCTTTAGGAGAAGTCCAAAAGGTTCGAGGGACAAGAACCTTATCTAACGTTGCTCCTTCTACCTCAAATTCTCAAGCAAGTACCATTTTTTAGACATTAATAGAAAAGAATCTAAACACTATTAGGCTTACATAGACTATAACACATTGGATGAAAGCAAGGATACTTCGTAAGAAGCAAACAGATCTAAGAAGTTTTTTAATCTATCTTCAAATAGTAGAAAATAAACCATGCAAGATTCTATTAGATTTAGGGTTAGGGATGAACTCATTTCTCTAGATATGCACAAGGCTTAGAATCTACTTTTGTTAAAGGAATGTAATACCTAATTAGAGTTAGTTTACTAGTCTATTATTGTTCCACTTGGACAAGTCAAGGATAGTGTAACTATTATAAAAGGCTAATTATATTCTACATACTTTCTTATTATCCATGTGGGAAAGAATAAAAGGGAATTCTCTATTATTCTGGGAATGGCATAGCTTTGCACTATGCATGCTAGGATAGGAATTAGAGACTTGTCCTTGAAAATCTCCAAGGAAGATTATACTAAAGCCATTCAACAACAAAGAATTTCATGTATCACATATAATGATACTAGGTGTAATTGTATGTAAAAAATCTAGATCACTAGGCAAGACAAAATTTCTACATGCAAAAGATATGTTGAAGAAATGCATGTATAATAGTGTCTATATGTGATAACCATGAAGCAAGAAGGAATCTAGTAGTTGACTAATGATGAGTAGTGAGGTACCCCTACACTCAACCATAAGAATACGAGCGTTTCACGCACGATCTGGTTGAACTCCACAGATGGACTAGTTATGGCACCTAGATAGTTATCCTTAGGTCGCAGTTCGCTGTCTTCCCACCTGGACTAGTATTGTATTTGTCACGTATGGTTTAGTCCAGATGAGGTGTATGATATGCTCCTAATTCTAATGCTACTTCTGAAGGTAGTGGAATGTAAGATTAACTAAGCTAAGCTAGGAGGAAAAGGTAAGGGAATCTAATCTAGCATAAGTGCGACGAGCAACCAATTCCTTGATCAACCGGACACATCTTGGACCTCGTGCATGACTACCACTAGGATTACCAAGCGCAGATCCTAGGTATGCCACTGGGCTACCAAGTAGTCACACTTAAATGCTCGTAATCAAGTCGTACTCGTTCCGCGTTCTAGGAGTTTAAGGGTGAGCGAGAGAAAATAGTAAATAACATTAAATAAATAAACAACAAAGTGACTGCTGCAATGATGAAGTAATCTTGATCTTTATTGCCGGTCATGTGCATGTCCAAGTACGTCACACTTGAATAAAGAATGTCGTACAATTACATTCACCACATTGTGAGTAGACACGGGAAACAATAATCTATCTCTGGAGTGGTCAAACTGCCAGAGCTTTGCTACTTCTAACCTCTAATTACCTAAACAAGGGAGAGCCTCTTCTTATTTATAGACATTGTGGTGGATTGCGATATTGCGTATGCGATATCATAGGGAAGATGCGATATCGCGGGGGATGCGATATCGCGACGGACGTGATATCGTGGCCCATTCGATATCATGTCCCATCATACCCCCACAACTGAATAAAAACTTGTCCTCGAGTTACAAAGAGAACAAGCTCTATTAATTAAAAAGTGGATAGGTATGAGATTATAACTGAAAAAAATGAAATGAAACCACAGTGTGGGAAGAAAACACAACACACAGAATATATCCAACTACAACTACAAAAATGTGGAACTCATGTAGTTCCTGATGGCAGTGGCTCCTCCATTAGTGCCTTCCCTTTGTCTTGTGCTCCAGGCTTTGAAGGTTGACGACGTTGAAGAATGGCCTGGAGCTTCTCTCTTTGGTCTGAGGATCTTATGCCATCCATGCTAATTTTCTAATGTTTGACAGAGTCGGCACTTCCCACGGACAAGGTAGTTGTGGGAACATCTGATTGGCTTTGACATACCATGTTGTGAACACCCGTCATTCCTCTTCATAGGCTCTGGCTTTATCTTTGTATTCATGAAGATCTATTAGCCATCGAGCCAAGTCTATTGCAACATCTTTTTATCCCTGGTAGCTTTCTTTTACCACTGCAAGTTCAGAATTTGCAGCATCTAGTTTCTCAGCCAGATTCTTGCACTTTGCAAATTCTGCTTCATATTTGATGTGGGTGGAAGCTACCTGCTACTTGAGCTTTGACCTCGGGCACCCTACTGTTAACATGGCAAGGTTGGAATATCTAAGGTTTGCCAACTCCATGTATTCGGTTAAGTCTTGGATCTGCAGGTCCTGGTTTTTAACTTCTACTTGGTGGGCGAAGGTGTAAGTGTCCAATATGGCCCTCCAATTAGTGTGCTGAGCACTGATGTTATTGATATGAGCCTTGGCCATATGGATCTCCTTCTCTAGGATTTTTTTTACATCCCCACTTGATCACGGAAGTGCTCCTTCAGCTTCTCGTGTTATTTAGCCTCATTCTGCCACATGTTTATTTCAATGGCTGATTTTTGGTGAATAGCGCGTACCTCCTCCATTGAGAGGGTTTGATTTTCTCTGGCTAAACGGCTTACATCCCGGTTGACCTGAATGAATTATTCTTGCAACTGATGAAAGTGTTCATCAAGAACATTCTTTTGTTTCTCCACAGAGGTCAACCAAAGGTTATATGAAACCAACTACTTGTTTTATTTTTCTAAGGCCTTAAGTGCCTTAATATGCTCATGAGTTTGCGCCCGTGCTACGGAGGCATCCCAAGTGGCCGTCTCCTTTTCTTTTGCCACCTTCTTATTCTCTGTGATAAACTTTGTGAGTTTCTCGGTTCTAAAGTTGTCTAGCTGGTTTGCAGGAATGAATTGCAAAGGATCCCGTTGTGCTACCTGTAAGGCTACGAGCTGCTCTTGTAGTCTCTGCACTTCAACTTTAGCATGCTCTGCCCTTACTTTGGATATGACTAGCTTTCCCTTTGTGGAAATGAGGTTTGATTGAATTACTGTGACATCTTGAGGGATGTCAAACAGAGACGTCATTACTTTTCCTGTTTGAAGCAATCTGTCAAGTGCATCCTCATGTTCCGCAGGAGTCATTAAGGTTCTAGGAAGAGTTTGAGCATCTCGTGCTCCTGAGAGATCTACCAATGGCACAATAGGTACATTAAAGGATTCCTTGATGTGGTTAGTGATCACTTCAGTAGCTCCCATGGCATTCTGGTGTTGCATGACCCCCATAGTGGCTCCTTCACCAGTCTCTAACTACACTTGAAAAGATGCCGCATTTGCTAAGATCTATTGCAACCATATGCTTTTCCCTCCTCCTATTTGAATTGAGACTTCACCCCTTGTGTGATCAAGCAAAATTTTAGGCTAAATGGCATCGTTGAAGACGTGGAAGAGGCTTGTGTCATCACGACTTCCCCAACTAACCATCTCAGTGATGGCTTGAAGATGGCTCATCGATGGTCTATAGTCTTGTGGTGGCGGTGGCTGATCTTGGCCTATGCCAGGCACTGCTTCTTGTTGTTGGCTGGGACTTGTGGTTGGAGGTTGACTGGGTCCTGCAAGTTGAGTTGCAAGTGGTCCAATCATCTGTTCTTCTTCTTCTTCGGGTCTTAGTTCTTCGCCAGTGCTCTTTCTTGGAGCTGGCGCCTTTAGTAATTCAGCATAAGAAGCATTATGGGCTTTTTAGAGGACGTCATTAGTGTACCCCCAAATACCAGCCTATTGGCACAGTTTTTTGATAAGACAGGGGAAGGGCAGTGCCATCTTCCTTGACTTCCATTCTTCAAATCGCCTTAGGATCTCCATCAAATATAGATGGGGTAGGTTAGCGTTAACCTTTCCCATCAACACTACACGTCCTCTAGCCGCATACGTTGATATTCTTTTGAAGCCTTTTGTGGGAAAGAGGTGATAGGTTCCAATTTTGAAATAAACTCTCTCTTCCTTCGTTAATTCTCCAAAAGATTTATCTTTGCCAAAAGCCTTCTTTAACCAATCCTTTTGCACATCAGGGTCTGAATAGGTACATAACCAAGCAACATGAGGCCATAAATTCAGAAGGTTTAACACTTTTGAAATAGATTGTGCAGAGAAATCAACTATTACACCAAAAATATTAACTGTGGTTCCTTGCTCCCTATTGTGCCAGAACTAGTACGTTTCTCCTAAGTACCAGGCACAGCTTTCAGAGAGGACAGGCCATAAGGGAGACCCTTTAAGGTGATCCCTAATAGCCTCAGGAGTGAAGTCTACAAAAGATTTGAAGTTTAGCTCCACAATCACCGCAGCGAATGTGGACTTCTCATGGATAGCCTGAACACATTTCGGGGGCATTGTGAGTTGTTGTCCCGGTTCAGGCATAGTAGCAACACCTCCTTCTACCTGCTCGGACTGTCTAGTAGGAGGTTCTTCTTGATGGATGCTAAATGATTGCATCTCCTATTTTATATGTTGTTTGACAGTTCCTTTTCTTCCACCTCTCTGAGATTGTTTTGCTCCACCTTGAACAGGACGCTCTGGTTGTGCACGTTTCGGGGCCATTCTCTAATCACTTGGATCAAGCATTAGTAAGGTTATTTTTAAAGTCAAGTTATACCTTACTGCTTGCCTTAATTAAAGATCTTATGTTATACGTGTGATCGTGCTCGAAAATTATAATAATGGGTCCTATGACTTAGGTGGTTTCCATTTTAGTCTCCCGGTGTACTTAAGGTCACATGATTTTTGGCACAATTATTCGAAGTGTTAAGTTAATTACCCTAATTAATGTCCTTTGAGTGATGATAAATTTCAAAAACATTAGGCACTTTTCGACAAGTGTCTCTTCCCCACGACTAAACTGAATGCTTCGGGTTCAAGCAGCTTCAAACGGAATGAAAAACGGAGCACCAGTGAGAGAGATATGAGTGAAAAAACAAGGGTCATGCAATCGCAAGTCGTGGAGAAAAATTGCAAAAACTCCCCCTGCGTAAATAGAAAAATGATGCTAAGTGTTGCGGCGGGGGTACCTATTTATAGGTAAATAGGACGTGGTATCGCGTATGATACATCGTGTACGCGATATCACGTGGGACGCGATATCTCATCCCTAGTGATATGAGACACCAAGAAAATACAGAATTTTTAATGATTTTTCTTGAAATTAATGTTAAATATTGAGGACATTAGTAAGCATTAATATTTTCAAGGGTAAGTACATTGATTCGAGAGGCACTCTTAATGATAATGATGTGAACTTTAGCAATAAAAATTTGGCGGTTACGAAAAGAAAGGAAATGTAATGGTACATTGGAACGTTAAAATTTAGAGGGATAATAATAGGGAAAGAGGATTATGAAAAATTAAGTTTAGGGTAAGAAATAATGTGTTTGAACTAGAGAATTAGTGAAGATTAGAAAAAATTACACAAGTGGGTCCTCCCCAAAGTAGGTTTCAACCTATTATGCCCTTGTGCAACCACACTTAAAGTGTCCGTAGGCACTAGAAGGGTTAAATGTAATCCGCACTAACTCTACAAAACACACACGTAATATCATCAGAATGAGATGAAAATTCTATGTACATGGGACATGAGCTACAATTACACAAATAGTGAGATGAGGTGAAGTATAGAAAGGGGATCGTAGAGATTGGGACATGAGGTAACTGACCCAGGGCATAGTGAATCCTATGTGAAAAGCATGATTAAGGTGTTAGTAACTCATCATTCCAAGATCAGGACCAAGTCCATCCTTCAATCAGTGACATCACATCATTTCATCCCATGGAAAACCACTATGAGAGTACCATAACAACAAGGCCTACGATCACTTGGTGTTTTATGCAAGGGAGGAGTGATTTTTGTTTTGTGGCACCTTGTTTTTTCTCTTTTTCTTTTTTTTTTCACTTTACTGAAGCTAGAGAAGCCGCCAACCTTCAGGCATGGATGCATGTCTTTCCAGTGGGACCCCCTAGAACAACGTTTAACTTTTGAGTGCCCTTTTGATTACTCTTACTTCCATTTTTATTAGATCTATAAGGATCTTAGTACAACCATGTTGCATGATAACTCCTACAGATGTCACCAAAGAGAATCCACAAGTCCCCTTGATGTCACACCCTAATCATTCCCTCTTGGTCTGTCCTTCTTCATTCTGGGTACAATAAACACAAAATTAATTTTAAGTTTGTTAAAATGTCAAGAATATCACTGTACCCTTGAACAAAACCTCTTATTTATAGAGTGGATGAGTGGGTGTAATGGGCTCACTGTTCCAAATAATTGACCACTCATGACTTAATAACATAGAACACACCTCAACCAACGATTCACATGAGTGTATTATTCATAGATGAGATTACTTACAAAAACGTAAAAAGACAAAAACACAAAAAGATAAAAAGATAAAACAAAAAGTTGAAAAATGAAAAAACTAGAAAACAAAATGGTGTAAAATCAAAGAAATGAAAAATACTTATTAATCCTGCTTGTTAGTAAAATGGGGGATATCCCCCACAACTGAATGATTGAGTATGGCAAGGATTAATAAATGAAAAATAAGGATCCTTGCATGTTGGAAGTATTGGAACCGGTCTATACTTAACCCATTGGGGTTCACACACTTGATTGTAATAAGCATAGTGGGGCACTTTATACGATGTAGTTCCCGAATAACAAGTTGATCCACTATGATGTTGGTGACTGTTAGATGGTATGCAAGGATTAGGATGATGCCTCCATGGTTGTGTTCATTAGTCCGGATTGTTGTTGGAGTGGGAGTTGGTGGCCTTGATGAAGTTACATGAGGCATTGGGTTCAAAGGTAAGGGTGCACCACATTGGTGGACTTGTGCTGGGTTGGAAGATGGAGTGGCCTCGAAATTGTGGTGTCTTTTCCTATGGCCTTGTTTAAAGAAAGGACACTTTTGATGTTGAGGAGGCTTTTCATTGCTGCTAGTAGCAGTAGCACAAGTGTTGTTCGTGGGTTGCGATGGTGCAGGTACGTTAGGGGTAGTTGGTGGCGATGTGGAAGGAGGGAAAGGATAAGAATGTTGAAAGTTAGGAGGAATATAAGGTGCACGAGGTGGTGGTTGCATTGGAGGCATGGGTTGATAGTATTATGGAGAATAGTAGTGTGGTGAGATAAGGTATGTTGGCCCAGTTGGAGAAATAGGATGTTGAACGTGATAAGAATTCGAGTTTGGAAAATATGAAGGGTGCCTCCAATCTAAGGGTGGTCTTCCCCATGACTGGGATGGTTGCCACTGTGATCGAACACAGGATCTCTGTATGAAATCTTGATGTAATGTGTTTTCCCAATGCTTATATAAATGTAACAATATTGGGCATTTTCCTTTGGGGTGATCGTACAGGCATATGTTGCATTCATATGTATGATTGGTAGTTGAGCATTTATTCCCTTCATTTTTTTCTTCGAATGTCTATTATTTCGTCTTGCTTCTTGGGTTGTCAAAACTCTATCTCTAATGATGTTGACACATTCTCCACACTTGTGATATATCCGATCCAACATCTTATTGATCTTTGCCTCGACTTCTTCTAATGATTGTTGTATTGGCAAAGATGATGTTTCCACCTTGCGATTGGTTGATTTCTCCTTGTTATGATCAGGGACCTTTGTTAAGTTAAAATTTTGGTCCCATTGATGTTTTTCAACACTCTCCCATGTAGCTATTTCTCCTTCTTCTTTTGCTACTCACTTAATAAGCTCTTGGATTTGATGGGTTTGTAGTTCATATAGTTGACCTTGGGCATACGTTCCTAAGGTCTCTCTTGTTTCATTACGTTGCCCATGATGTTGTACATTAGCCTTTCCTCAGAAAACCCATGGCCTAGATAGTTGTTTAACAATGCTTAATATCTTTCTAAGGCCATGTCCAAGGGTTCATGTTTTGCTTGTTTTCATCCTTGGATTTGTTTCCTCAAGGCTGACACTCTTGCATAGGTTTGATATTTTTTGTTAAAGGCTTCGACCATTGTTGACCAGCGTCGTATCGAATTTGGTTTTAACGATGTATACCATATTTTTGCTTGGTCAACAAGTGTCATGGGAAAGAGCTTAAGTTTCTGCCACCCATTATCAATGTTGTTCCATATGCAGGCATCGTAGAAGGCTAGTAAATATTAATGCAGATTTAAGTCATAGCCTCCTGAAAATTTTGGAAAGTTGTTTAAATTGAGCTTGGGTAGTTAGCTCTCTTTACGATGCCTTTGTGAGATTCGAACAGCATCTTGTATTTGCGTTAGGCTTGTAGTGGCCAGTGGGGGTTCATCGTCATCAGGTAAGTTATGCCTTCATGTGTTGTGATGACGTTGTTTTTGTTCATGTATATAAGAAACTCCCACTTCAGGTTGTATACTCCACTCTTCATCATCATATAGTTCATTGGTTCTCCAATGAACTTCCTCACTAAGTGTGGCATTATTATTATCTTGTAGGAGACACATTGTTATGAAACTGTGTGTGAATTTAGATGTGACGTTTTATAATTACTTCTTTGTAAGAGATATATCGTTAAGTCCTTTACAGTGACCTTGTATGATATAACTAATCTAGATAACTAGCACCATCCCCGGCAATGGTGCCAATGATGAGTGATGAGGTACCCCTACACTCAACCATACGAATACAAGCGTTTCACGCGCGATCCAGTCGAACTCTGCAGACGGACTAGTGGTGGCACCTAGACAATTATCCTTAAGTCGTAGTTTGTTGTCTTCCCACCTGGACTAGTATTGTATTTGTCACGTATGGTTTAGTTTAGATGAGGTGTATGATATGTTCCTAATTCTAACGCTACTTATGAAGGTAGTGGAATGTAAGATTAACTAAGCTAAGTTAGGAGGAAAAGGTAAGGAAATCTAATATAGCCTAAGTGCGACGAGCAACTGATTCCTTGATCAACCGTACACATCTTGGACCTTGTGCATGACTACCACTGGGATTACCAAGTGCAGATCCTAGGTACACCACTAGGCTACCAAGTAGTCACACTTAAATGCTCGTAATCAAGTCATACTCTTTCTGCGTTCTAGGAGTTTAAGGGTGTGAGAGAGAAAACAGTAAATAACATTAAATAAATAAACAACAAAGTGACTGTTGCAATGATGAAGTAATCTTGATCTTTATTGTCGGTCATGTGCGTGTCCAAGTACGTCACACTCGAATAAAGAATACCGTACAATTACATTCACCACACTGCAGGCAGACACGGGAAAAAATAATCTATCTCTGGAGTGGTCAAACTACCAAAAATTTGCTACTTCTAACCTCTAATTACCTAAACAAGGGAGAGACGCTTCTTATTTATAGACATTGCGGTGGACTACAATATCGCATATGCGATATCATAGGGAAGACACGATATCGCGGGGGATGCGATATCGCGATGAACATGATATCGCATATGTGATATCACGGCCCATGCGATATCATGTCCCATCAACTAATAAAGAAGAATCCAAATCAAGCAGATCCATGAAACTAGTTGAAGAGATCATAGTGCCTATATAGAAGAAACTAATAAGATAGAACAAATGCAAAGAAAACTTGCCTATGATAAGTTCTAAAAAGAGGATGATATTGAATGGGGAGAATTAGAAATACCAAAAAAGTATCAACCAAAGCCTTGTCATGTATGCTTGAATATGCTTTCTTGAGTAATAAAAAACCGATCATTATAAATGTTGATCTTGATAAAGAATTGAGAAGAATATTATTGGAAATGATAAATAGATGGCCAAATGCTTTTGTATAGTCTTATGATGAAATTAGTAGTATAGATTTATAAATTTTTCAATACTGCATTTATGCAAATTGAATTATTAAATCACATTATTAACCTTAATGAAGATTAAAATTAAAACTCAAAGTGTTCATAGAACAATAATTGAAAATATTATTGAAGAAAGGGTTCATCTAATCCATTGTTGATAGCGAATGCATTAGCACATTGGTCATTATCTCAAAGAAAGGTGACAAGTAGAGGGTTTGTATAAATTTCAAGTTCATGACTATGGAAACAAAGACCATTTCCTAAGTCATTTGTTGATAAAGTTATATATAGTATTGTAGGGCATTAGTATTATAGCTTTATGGGTGAATACAGTGAGTATAATCAAATTTGTATCTTACTAGAAGATCAGAAGAAAAAAAATGCTCATCAGTTCATGAGGAATTCTCAGATACAAGAAAATGTCATTTGAACTATGCAATGCTCCAGCAATATTCTAGAGAATTATACTCAATATCTTTTAAACATAGATTGTTAATGAAGTTGAGGCATTTATGAATGATTTTTCTACTTATAGACTTTACTTTGAGTAGGTTTTAGACTTTAGAGTAAGTTTTGAAAAGATGTATTGAAAAAAATTTAAAGCTTAATTTGAAAAAGAGCCATTTCATGATTCAAGATGGCATAGTACTATGACATAAGATATCATAGAAGGAAATAGTGGTAGATCTTGATGAAATTAGAGTCATCTCAAATATTACCCAGTGACTACAAATAATCAAGGATGTCAAATCATTTCTTAGTTACACAAGGTATTATAGAACATTTATCAAGAACTTTTTAAAGCTAGAAAAATCACTTGTGGAATTAAAAAAGAAAGATGCATCATTTAATTGGTTATAATAATGTGAAAAGACATTTGAAAATCTAAAATAGAAGCTAATTAAGATACCAATATTAAGAGTTCCAAATTGGTGAAGATCTTTCCACATCATAATAGATGCTTCAAACTATGCACTAGGAGTAGTGCTAACTCAATTAGATGATTAAAAAAGACCTTACTACATACATTATGCTAGTCAAAGCATTACTAGAATACAACTACAAAAAATGAGCTTATGATTATGGTATATGTTTTTGAAAAATTTAGACATTATATGATCGAGTATTCAATCTATGTTCATACTAATCATAGTGTAATTACATTCTTAATAAATAAATTAACAATTAGTTTAGAAGTGATTAGATGGCTTGTTATACTACAAGAATTTGACATCACAATGATTGATGGAAAAGGGACTAAAAATCTTGTAGTTAATCACTTTTTAAGACTAAGATGGGATTATCAAAATAATGAAGAACCTTTATTAGACTAGTTTTTTGATGAACCTTTATTGTATGAAGTTGTTAATAGTTATAGATTCAATAGCAAAGTTATGGATCATTAATTATAATTCTTGAAAGATTAATTAAAGGTAAGTATCATAAGTGATAATAAACTTAAAATTTCTCTCTAATAAACCATTCTAGCAATTTTAACAATAAATCAGGAATAATGATAGGTCATTCAAGTTAAAAATTATTTTTGAACACTTGTAAAATTTTTTAATTGATTGATTTTCAAACATTATAGTCCAATTTAAAAATATAATTAATTATGCATGATATTTTTGATCAAAACTCAAAATCCAATAAGAGTTATGAACCATTAGAATTTTTTTTTGGAATTTTTGGGTAGTCTTGAAATTTCTTATGATTGTAGATGTTACCAAAAATAATACCTAAAGTAAAAGGACTATTAAAACCTAGAGAGAAGAGATCCAGAGGGAGAGGTAGAGGATGAGGTGGAGATCAAGGCCCTATCATAGAATAAAAAGCATAAGCATAATCCTATTCCATTTAGTAGCTCATACTAGTAACTAGGTAATTTGCACAAGTAGAAGTTGATGCATCGCTTACTCTAGAGCAAGGATAATGCCTCACACTCTTCAATGAGTGTTTACGAGCTATTCAAGAGAAATATATCATGTTCACTATCATAGAGGAGTTGAATTTTTGTCCATTTACGAGGTTTGCAACTATAGAGGTACATGAAGAACTACAAGCATAATCATTTTGGATTATTATTTCAAACAATGGTAAATGGTATTTGGAAGAGGTTTATCAATCATGGCATAATCGACAAGATGATGCAAATATAAAGATCAAAGAAGTAATAGTTCCATATTTAGTTGAAGCCATTACTAGTAGCTTAAATCTATCAAACGTTGGAGCCAACATCATCTAGATCTCTACAAGATCAGACATAGATGTTAGAAATTTATGGTTGCAAAGGGCATATGAAACCACAAAAAGGAAGTATAATGGATTATATATTGCTGAAAATATTTATTTTAAGAATTTAACATATCAGATTTTTCCAACCAAGATACTTAATAGAATTTCTACATATGTTGTTAGAAGAGGTTGCATCCTAGTGGCAAAGTTTCAAGAAAACATGGCACACTTGCTATTTCTAAAGATACCATAAAGATTCAAAGAAAATAATATAGAGAAACCTAATCTTTCATTCTCTTATATCATAATATAATTATGTAGGCAGGTAGGTATTTTTGAATATACTAATGATATCTTACATAAAGCCCCAAATGCATGATAGGCAGAGATTTCAAAGCTAGTGCCACCTAAGAAGGATCAAGTAGAAAAACCAATAAGCATTGAGGTTCTAGTAGAGTCAATACTAGTGGAAAATATTTCAACTACAAGAATAGGACAAGCATAACCTAGTGGGCCTACACCAGCTATGGAACAAGCAATACCAAGTGCTCTGCCAGCACAACAAGTAAATTATTGATCCTTCATGAGTCATCTTTAATAAATTGTAGAAATAATAATTTGGAATAGTAGGAAAGTATCTAACATATACAGAGTGAAAGAAAATACAAGTAGACCTCTAGTATTAACAAGACTTGGTAGTGGTCAAGTATCTTTGCAAGTGGAAGAAAATGATAAATGGACATTACAAATTTTAGGGAATGTTGGATTCTTTCAAGTGGTGTTAGAAAGAGGAGGAGTCACTATAGTGGTTATGCAAAATCAAGATGTAGCAAGAGTAGCAAAAGTAATTATAGTCATATTAAAAATATTCAGTGTTTTTGTTATGTTACTAGTAGATATTTTTGGAGTTTAGGATTTTCAAACATTGGCTAGAACATTTGGAAAAGAACTTATGTCCCCTATTAAACATGAATATGCTTTAGAAAAAATAATATAGACATGATAAGCCATGAAAAATATTTTTGATATCCCTAGCAATATCACTATAGTCTATTCGGAGTTAATCTATACAAAAAGAAAAATGATCATTGTCAAGAAAAGAATGTTACACATTGAGAACGAAGTGCAAAGACTACAAGAGGAACTACTTGCATTAAGAGTTGAAAGATAAAACCATACTTAATATATTATAGTAGAATACTTATTGCAATTTTGAAATGATAAGTTGAATAATTGATGAATAGGTAGAAGCAAATAGAAATAGAAAGGGAGAAGGTAGTGTGGAACACTTCAATTGCAGAGGCTTAGACATATGCCCATGAAAAAGCTATTGCTACATTAAAAAATAAAATAAGATCATTACTATGGAAAACTATTTTGGATAGTCTTAATAGGGTTCACCAAGCTAATCTTATAAATAAAGACTTACAAATTAAGGATTTGATAAATTACATAAGATTAGCAAATCTATGCTATGCTAATTTGGCCATGTTGATAGTAGATGGACCAAGAATGGAGTTAGAGAAACAATTGACTATCATGTACTCTATGTAGAAGATATAATTTGTAGATAAAATAGATGAACAATAGAAACTTCTTATTGCAAACTCTAAACTTCAAGTTGTCAAATTCAGAAATCAAGATCAAAAGAATGTTGTAAAAAATCTAGCTAGAGAAATGGCCAAAGCTTTTGAAATGAAAAGAATACAATTTGTAGCATTGTATGTTAAAGCTAATTATATTTTTCCACAACTATCATGTCCTTGGGAAGTATCAATACTAGAGAACATCATTGAGTTAACATTGACTATGCACAATCCTAGAACAAAAGAAGAATTATGAGCATTACTGAGAAAGTACTAATTTATGAAACTAGATAACAAAGGGAAGAAGTCGATGCAGGAACCAAAATCACCAAGGACCTAAAAGACTATATCAAGATTTCATTTTATTTTGTTTTATTATTGTTATTGTCATAAGGTTTGTCCTGTGTCAATCATGTGTTACATGATAATTTTGTAATACCACTTGAATAAATATGTGACATTCATACTTAGTAGTTAGTCATATATATATATATATATATAATCAAGTCCATGTAACTACATAAGGTTGTAATGAACTCTATCCTTCCTTTTTTTGAACTTGAGAATGAGTCTAGGAGTATGATAAAATAGTTTATAAAAGGACTTTGATATCATAGCTCAATATATGATGTCATAGATATGATGTATTGGGCCATAATTATGACTATAAATATGAGCCCATTGTCATATCAAATAATAATACCTTTTTTCTAATACTTAGTGAAATTCTTGTAGTTTATCTTCTTGAATTTAGAGTTAGTTGTAAAAGCCTATAGTGGTGAATTATAGTTGTAAAATATCTTTATTCAAGTGGATTATTCATAAACATAATTCATGAATGACAATAAATATTAAGATTATTATTCATCATTGTAGCATTGCACATAGAATAGATTACTTTTTAATGCAATTTACTTTTACTTTATCATTTACATTTCCTAAGTCATTTACTATTACCATGTTTGGTAATATTGGTGGAATAAGTATGATTGGTTTTGAGAGTAAAGTGTAATTGTTTGGTAACCAAGTAGTAACTTTGCTTAATTCTCTTAGTGGTAAAGTTACCTAGTAATCCCAGTAAAAATTACATCAGCCCTAAATGTGAATGACAAGCCAGGACTAGATACTTATCATTAATAGGCTAGAATAGCTTTATGTTTTCATTATTTATAGTTTATAAAATTTTTATTCATTTTTACTATATTTACTATTAGCACACTTAGAGCCTATCAACATCACTTCATCATATATCTTACTAAGAATCTAATCATATGTTTTACACTTTGCTAACTCCAAATAAGAAGACAATGATTATGAACTTATTATCAATTAACTAGTATACTTAAATTGTCTATCCATGGATTATGATCTCATCATTTGTGTACACTTGTATGCTTGAGTGTTGAAATTTCCTACCACTTATCACCTAGGTTATGAAAAATTTAGCCTAGTCTAGTTCTTTAAATAAGAAGAAAAGGTCATTCAGAATGTAACAATGGTTAAGAAAGGAAAAGGATTGAAAAAATTTATTTCATAAAGCTTAGTGAAGCTAAGTTAGAAATGCCTTAGCAAAGTTAAGAAAAGAAGGAAGAGACTTATGAAGAAGTATTTTGTAAAGTCTAAAGAATCAAGATAGTGACTAGTAAAGATGAGATAAACTAGGTTCACAAAGAATTAGTCAATGTATAATCAAGTACACAAGAGACTACAAAAAATTATAACCAAGTGATTAAGGAAAATGGTAAATATGCTTAAGAGTTACAAATTTTGGAAGATGATATATAATATGTTAAGTTCCCTTATGTACTCAAATTCTTGGATAATTAGAGTTTTCTAAGAGACATAAAATTAAAATCTAGCATGAGTAATCAAGGTTGTTCATGAGATTAAGTAGTTATGAGCTGATAAAGAATAGAATGATAATTACAAATATTAAGGATGAAAATATGTATTAATTAAGTACACCAAAATCATAAATAGAAGATAGTTACATAAAGTAGTTAGCAAAATTAGTTATTATATAATGAGATAAAGAAGTAAGGAATGAGATGCAAGGAGACACATAAAAGATCCTAAGAAGTCTAAGAGAGTCAAGGTTGTGGAGAGGATAGAATTGAAGGGCATGAAGTCTATTCTTGAGAAAATGAAGCTTATAAAAATTTTCCTAAAGAAAATGTTAAATGTTCCTATGACATTAGAGAACCAAAAAAACATTAATTAGAATCATCTACTTTGTGAATATTCTATTAAGTATATCATTTACATACTCATACAAATTGAAGATAAGATGGATGAAATCATATGACATTTGAATAAAGATGGGTTCAATAGAAATTATAAAGAATTAAGATTTCAAGGAAACAAGGGCCATGGAAAAATTTAGCAACCATAGGGTCATCATCAAAGATCTACAAATGAGCCTTAGTTTTCTAATGCAAAATGGAACAAGCATTCAAAGCCCTATTATTTTAGATTACTTGATGCTAAGCCAATCCTTCGTAAAAATTAAAATAAATGAGTTAAGTAATATTAAAACTTAACTTAAATTTTTGTTAACTTTCATTAAGAAAGAAGAAAGAAATAAAACAAGAAAATATTTCACAATAACTCACAATGTTATGAAATGTTACTAGCATAAACATTATTTGTATTGCATCAACATGAGTAATTATAAATGTTTAATACAAGAAGTTAAAAATCTTTAAATCTCCAATTTAAGAAGGATTTGCACAATTGTGAGTGAGGGTTTCTAAGTGAAATAGTTATAATTTCTATCTGCAAGTGAGTAAATTTAACCTAAATCTAGTTAGGAACAATCTCTTAAGAATTTCATTCAAGCACAAGATGAATCTAGAAAAGAAGTTTAATTTTGATGTTATTCTTGTTGAGAGAGGAACATTCTTGATGTTGCCAACAACCCAAGTAAGAGATGTAATCAATCTTAAGTGTACTATCACATATAATTTAAATTTACTATAACTAATGATGAATTTTAAAGTATGTAAGCAATTGGAGAAGATACACATGGGAGTTTATGCAAGTTTTAAACTTGACTCTTTAGAGCTTATGATGAAGATTTGAATCAATCACTAAAGACTTAGTGTAATAGCATAATGAAAATATTCTATTAAGGTAAGTTTATTCATCTTCCTATCAATGAAGAAATTACTCATTTCATTACCCAAGACAAGAATATGTATTTATCATTTATGGATATGAGAGCCATTAGTCATGAAGTCCTAGTGCTAGTATTTTTGTTTAAACTAAATCTTAAAGATCACCAATCAAATGTTTGGACTAATGTTAACACATTGATTGAGACTTTGAGATCCATATGCAATATTTACAATAACTAGATTAATTTTGTGAATCATTGAACAAATGTTCAATGGGATATTCTTGAGATTTTATATTATGTTTAAGCTTGGAGACTAAAGTATACATGGGAAGGAGTTATTGTCTACAATTTTTAACACACACTTACTTAGCTTCAAGAAGGATAGATTAGAAAATTTGATTTTGGAATATTGCTAACATTATTAACAAAAATATTTTGTGGTAAGAAACTACTAGCTTAGCTAATAATAAACTTGGTAATTCCTATGGTATTGATTAAGAATGATGTTATAAATTTGAATGAGATGATCAAGGTTATGATTCATGATAGTTCAATTATAAATATAAAGGAGACCATAGCTATAGTAACAACAATCATTAAAACAAGTACACGACAAACAACTAAGCATGCTATGTTCATAACTACATTAATTGCAAGTTCTAGAAAGAAGTCCCCATCCATACTACTTATTTGTAAGATGATAATAGAGAAGGAAAGGAGTAAAATTTCCCATGAAAAGGAGGGATTGATTGGTAAAGAATTCTCACTTATCCCTCCTCTTGATTATGTTGATAGGGTAGATCCTAAATGTTTCATAGGTTCAACTATTTCAAATGTGGAAGCCTTAGCATAAACTAGACAAATTATGAAGGCAAATAAGGTAACGCACATTACTTAGTATCAACTAATACTTATTAGTTGATTGGGATATATAATTATCTATTTCGAATAAGACTCCCTTACTATTACAAATGGAATAATAATAAGAGTTTTTGGGAGGAACTTATTAGGCAATGGAATAAGGATGCAGATGTTGCTATAGTATACTATTAGTTAGACTCCAAGAACTAGAATATTTTGAATGATCATGAACTTGTAAAAGTAAGAGTCTACTTGTATATGGAATCAATGATATACTATGTAGCATTTTTCCTACTTGAAGATTATAAAGCTGAAATTTTGGATAAAGAAATTAGACTATCATTTATTGAGAAAGAAAAGAAAGATTGGGATATAGTACTTAAAGTGAAAATTGACAAGTATGATAAGTTGAAGAAAGATTATTAAAATTTTGCTCAGATAGTGAAATAATACAAGGCATATATCCTATCCAAGTTCCAATCACTAGGGAAAGGATAAGATTAAAAAGCTAAGTTTGCAAATACAATAGAAGTAGTTGCGAAGGACACATATCAATAAAAGATCGATGAAATTAAGAGTAAATATTTTCAACTCAAGTATAAAGTGAAGAATCTTTATAATACAAATCAAGAACTTATTGGTGAGCATCAAGATTTACAAACAAATATCCAAGAAGCAATGGAATATGTGCATGTAGTAAGTTACTTTGCTAAAGAATATAGATTAAAGTTAATTTCTAAAGAGAGTGAACTTACTACATATTAGGAAGGGCTTGCATCATTATAAAGAGAAATGAATCTGCTAAAGTCTACTATGTATTAGAAACAACTAGAAGTTTTGCTCATTCCTACTTTGAAATCATCAAATAATATTGTAGTTGCTAATGTTATTCAACATATTATAGAGAATCTACCCTCTCATATTGTTATTCCAATTGGTGTTCTAGCTCAAGCCTCAAAAACATGCCCTGAACCATCATCTTTCTTGATCACTAGAATGAAGTCTACCTTATCTATTCCTAAAATTGGTACTCCATAATATACTATTGCTTTGCAGATGAATAAAGTTCTAATTTTTGTATTATTGATGAAGCATATACTATTTTTTTCCTATGAGGTCATAAGTGAAGTAGTGTAAGTCCATTAATTCTTATGAATGTATAATTCTTTGTGATTAGCCATCATAAAGTGTTGCACATTGGTAAAGATTTATGCTCACTCATCAAATTTGCAAGAAATAACAAATGGCCTTATGAAATTGATGCTTGAAGAGAAGTGTTAGAATATACTTCTAAGCTAATATATAATAATTAGTTTCATAATCCTTTAAGATCATTTGCAATAAATCTTAATCAATTTGTAACAAAAAGGTATGAATCATAACCTAGGAATAGTCAGAACCTTTCTATAAAATATTAAGAACCAACATCCAAGTTACAAGTTTATAAATGAAGTGATCATGTATATGTATGAAAGAAATAAAGAATTGAAGAAGAATTAATGGATTAATAAAGTAATAATATGAGGAAATAATACAAAAAATGATGTATTAAGAATCTAAAGTAGCTAGTGACTTAGAGATATGAAGAAAATGTTATGAAACATACAAGTTCATAATGAACACCTAACCATCACAACCAAAAGATTTAAGAAATGACTCATAAGTTATGAAGCAAGTGTTGGAGGAGACAAAGTAATCCCTATAGCATAGGATCTAGTTTTCTAAAGAGAAAGAGAAGGTTTAAGTTGTACCATATGTAGCATGGTCTAGTTTCTTAAATAAGAAGTGATGACCATTCAAAAGATTATGATGGTTAAGAAAGAAAAAGGCTTATGAAGAAATATTTTATAAACCCAATAAAGCTACGTTAGTAATGGCTTAACAAAGTTGATAAAAAAAAGGAAGAGACTTACAAAGAAGCATTTTGTAAAGTCTAGAGAATTAAGATAGTGATTGGTAAAGTTGAGATGAGTCAAGTTCATAAGGAACTAGCTAATGTACAAGCAAGTCTAAAAAGAATGTAGAGAATTATAATCAAGTGGTTAAGAAATATGATACATATGGTTAAGTGTTACAAATTTTGTAAGATGATATATAATATGTTAAGTTTTCTTATGGATTTAGGTCCTTGGTTAATTAGAGTTATCTAAGAGATGTAAAACTAAACTCTAATACTAATGTCAAAAATAGAACTTATGAAAAAATACTACAAGATCCTCTAAAAAAAAGCTAAAATAAAACTAAAATTAAAAATGAAATACTAAAATATAGTAATTGGCTACCATGAAAAGGGGAACCAAATCAAATTTATATATAAAAATGTGATTGTTGACAACAAAAACAAAATTATTGAATCAAAAGAAGTTGAATCAAGAGTTAGCTCTATTTAAGAAACACAAATTATGCATTCTAAAAATCAACAAGAATAATTTTGGAAATTATATTTTTATGGAGCTTGTAATTCCAAAGGATTAGGAGTAGGTATAGTCCTAATTAGTCCAAAAATTCATATAGAATCAAGAGCTATACAATTATAACTCCCTTGTACTAATAATAGAGCTAAGTATGAAGCCTTATGTAGGGGTTTAAAATTAGCTAATAATAAAAAGGATTGAGAAATTGGAGGTGAAAAGAGATTCAAAACTATTTTGTGATCAAATATAGGAAAAGTGTAGTAATAAAAGTTCATTCCTTAAGTCTTATAAATAGATGGCAATGAAAAATCTTGAAAATTTTATAGAATATAAAATTGAAAATGTTTCTAGGGAGGAGAATTAAATAGCTAATGATCTTGTAGTAGTAGGCTTGACTCTTGATTTATCAAAAGTAATGAAATAATGAAAGATACTGATTGAATTAGAATGAGAGCCTATAGTTTCCAAAAATATAAGTTGTCTCCAAGTTTTTGAAGATGATAATCAAATAGCTTGATTCTTAAAAAGTACAAGAAAATATAAAGATCAAGTTTATGAAGGAGAGGACCTAAAGAAAAAAACTAAAAAACTAAAAAGAATAGTATTATAATTAGAGAAAGAGTTTAAGGAGGTTAAAGGATTGGATATCCAAAATCCCAAGGATCAAGCTTATGAGATAGTGAATTTAGGATGTATAGATATTCTAAGAAACTAAAATACTGGGCTAAAGCTAAAATCACAAATGAAATATCAAATGATACAAGTTCTGAAAGAGAGATTATAAAATTTTTCTTTAAGAATATTTAATCTTGATATCATGACTCATAAAATTCCTTTAATAGAAGAATTCAAAGTAATAAAGCAAAAATTAAGAAAATTTAACCCAATATTTGAGCCAACAATGGAAGCTAAAATCATGAAGTTTTTAGGTGCAAGTATAATATATCTAATGAGGTATTAAGTTTGTATAGCTAACTTAGTACTAGTCAGGAAAAAAAAGTAAAAAAGATATAAGACTATGTGTTGACTTTAGAAATCTAAATGAAGTTTCAATTAAAGATAGCTATCCACTCTCAAGCATTGATGAAATGCTAATGAAGATGTTAATATGGTAGTTATATTTATTTCTAGATGATTTATTAAGTTATAATAAGATAATAGTGAATAAAAATGATAGATATAAGATAGTGTCTATTCTAAAGCGGGGGTACTTTTGCATATAAAAGAATGTCATTTGGCTTATCAGATGTAGAGGCTACATTTTCATGAGCTATGAATATTGCATTCAAAGGAATTATTGTGAAATCAGGGCTATTTATTTATATGATATCATAGTATATACAAAGCATGAATTAGATCACATATCCCATTTATAGTAAATATTTGATAGATGTAAAGAATTTGGTATATCATTGAATCTTAGGAAATATATCTTTAGTAAAATAGAGAAACTTACTTGGACATATAATTGATCAAAAACGAATAGCTATTGATCAATCCAAAATACAAGTTATTCAAGGCATGGAATGATAAGTCATTAAGGTCATTCGTTGAAAAGATAAATTTCATCAAAGCATTTGTACTAGGATCCACAAAAATAACAAAATCTCTTTTAAATATGTTAAAAAATGATATTGACGTAAGAAAAATAAAGGAATTAATTGAAGCATTAAATTCAATTAAAAATTCCATTTATGAAAGTCCCATATTTGGTAAAACCTATGTTGAAGAATAATTTTTGGTTATATGCTTTTTTGCATGGACAGAATCTCTGGCTATAGTATTAACACAAAAAAAATTGAAAAAAAGAAAATCCAATTGAATTTTTTAGTTATTAGTTAAAAGAAGCTAATAAGAACTACTTCAAACTTGAAAAACAAGCATTTGCTATGATAAAACTCAAGAACATCTTAAGTATTATTTAGAAAATACTATAGTTCATATTATGACTCTAGAATTAGCTATAAAACAATTTTTATCTTAGAATGAGATTGGTCTCAAAAGAGCTAATTGGATAATTAAGTTATAGTAATTTAAGTTTACCTTAGAAACCTATAAAACAATCAAAATAATGAGGTTAGCCAAAAAGATGGCAAAAGAGCTTGTACATAAGATGTTAGCTTTTACTAAAATCAAAAATTGGTATGCTAATATAGTAAGGTTTCTCACTAAGCAATAAATTCCTAAAAATTTTACTAAAGGCCAAAGAAGATGTTTTGTCTATGGAATAAAAAAGTACATTCTTACTCATGGAATTTTATATAAAAAATATTTCATAGGAATATTGCTAGAATATGTATCCAATCATAAAGCATTAAAATAATTTTGAATCAATTTCATGAGCATAGGGGCTTGTATTATCAAATTCCAAGAGACACGATAGAACATATTGTAATATATGGATTTTACTAGCCTACAATGTATGAAAACTTACAAAATGAGATTCTAACTTATTATAAATTTCAAATTCATAAACCAAGATTAAGAAAAGAAAGTGCTAAATTGAATTCAGTCATAATAGATAAACCCTTCTAGTAATGGGGATTATATTTTATAGGGACTATTACTCCATCTAAGTTAGGGCATAAGTTTAAGCTAATACCTACTAATTATTTTACTAAATGGCTAGAAACCAAAGCTTTGAGAAGAAGCACATCATATGATGTAATCAAGTTCTTAGAAAACTACTTTATAAATTGATTTTGAATGCCAAAATCATTAGTTATTAATAATGATACAACTTTTCAATTTTATGAATTCATAAGATTGGTTTCAAAGAAATCAATTTTTGTATTCATCTTCACTTTATTACCCACAATGGAATGGTTTAGCTAAATCTACAAACAAAAATCTAATCTCATATATCAAACATTCTATAAGTAACAAGATAGGGAATTGGCACGAACTACTACAAGGAGGCTTATGGAAAAATAGGATTATAATTAATAAATCAATATCTAATATAGCATTTATCTTAGTTTATGGGTTTAATGCTCAAATCACAAATCAAGTTATGTCATTAGCAATACAATGTTTGAAAAATTATAGTCCATAATTAAACAAAAAATATGACTTAATGGATTTACTATTAAGAATAGAGGTTGAAATTGATGAAGCTTGGGATAAGCTATTGTGAAATGTAGCAATAATGAAGAGATGGTTTAATTGCCAAGAAGGATAGGAAGCATCCAAAGAAGGGAACTTAGTCTTATTGTGAAAAATGAATTGGAGGAGAGATCATAATAAATTTTCAGCTAAATGGACGAGGCCATTAATGATTAAACAGAAAATGACAAATAGCATCTTCAAACTAGCTACCTTAGATGGACAAGTGTTAAGTTACCCATTTAATGCTCTTCATCTAAAGCATTATTTTGGACAACTACTTGAAACATCATAACCAGAACTGACTAGAATGTAAATATGTACATAGTGTCTTATAACTAATTTTCTTAGAGCTAAGTAGAAAACCAAATTTGAGCTATAAATTCAATCTATGAGTTGATTCATTAACAACCATGGTTGGAAAAGCAAGGTCCAAAATTAGAAGGAAATTATTCACAAGAGTAGAAAAGACAAAGATGAAAGCTAGAACTTTCATTGTTTATCTATCTGTGTATTGTCCTGAGCATGTGCAAAGAATCTATTATAGAGTCATTACTTATGAAGCATCATACAATTTTCCATTTATGACTTGGCTCTTAGATTATTTCTCTATGCTTACTAATGAGAAATTTATTCATGTCCACAAATGGATTGAAATCCTTAAGTGCTCTAATTTATCACTAAGGAGTCCTAAAGAGAAAGAGAGCCTAGCCTAAAATTTTAATTATGAAGATGTTCTAGCTTTTCAACCTAAGAGTAATGTTGAAGATGGGCTTAAAAGGTCTAAGAGAGATCATGAAGTTAAAGAAGAACTTAAAGAGGATACAAGTATTGAAGCTCCTAAAGAGTCACTTACTTAAAATGATGGATGAGGAACTAGAGAAACTACAAAACTATCTATAGAAATTGAATATGATAGAACCTTAGAACATAAAGTTTTGAGGAAGATTATGATCACTGTATAGTATTAGGTAGTTTCACTAGCTTAATATTACTTAGTTTTATTTTTTAAGAATTTTTATAGGACTAGGATGTTTTCATCTCTAGTTAGCCTTAAGCTATAGGGTTTTTTTCCCAAAAAAATATTTATGCATCCATCAAGATTTCATGTATGCATAGTATATTTTATTTAAAAGATGTGTTTTATTTTTAGGAAACAATTGTTATTACAAAAATGATCATTTTCATTGAAGAAAAAATATTAGTATTGTTGAGATTATTTTGGGAAATGTTTAGAAGCTAATAAGATCAATATAAAGACTAGTGTGGTTTAATTAAATCACTTACACTATTTAATCAAGTATTTTTAATAAGCATGAAAGAAAATTTTATTGATTTACATTGAATTTTGACTGCTAGTAATATTTCCTCTAAATGTGAGTATGCATAATCAAAAGTCCAGATGGAGAATGAAGCTTAATGAAGTAAACTATTTATGAAAACACCCAAAAAAGTCATCTTCTTTTAGCTAGGATTCTGAAAATGATAGAAATTTTAAGTAATTTAATAGCTGAAGGGTTATTTAGTAGTTAAACATATAAGCTCATTGTGCATACTTCAAGAAGTTGACATGAAGAGCTAAATTTGATTCTACATGATACCCTAGTGATGGGATGCAATATTGCATGGGCTATGATATCGCGTACGCAATATCATGTCTGCCATGATATCGCATCCCCCGCAATATCGCAGCGCACCACCAAATCTATAAATAAGAGGTGGCTCTCCCTTGTTTCTCCATCTAGATCTAGATCGTAGCCAAACTCTTGCCAATTTTCTATTCTAGAGTTAGAATAAATTCCATGTGCCCGCAGTAGGAGTCCCAAAGTGAACAGATCTTTATTCGAGCAGATATTGTACCTGAGCACAAGTTTGTGTACGGAAATAAAGACAAACTTTTGGATAAACATTGCAGTGCATGGACTAAGCTAAATAGGATTTTAATTATTGTTATTTACTATTAATGTTTAAATGCTTTATTAGTTAATTAAATCTCTCTCAACCCTTCTCCCATAGTTAAGTGCATTCAGTACGACCGCTTCGAGCACGTGTGTTACGCTTGGTAATCCCAGCAGCGAATAGCGTTTGGTAATCCTAGAAGGATGCATTGGCTTAGGGTGTGAACGGTAAGTGGAAATGGATACTGATGCTAGGTTAATTAAGGCTTATTTAGTTAGTTAAATTTAGTTAATTAGTCTCTTCACCCTTTACCTCATTAGCATAGGAGATAAAAACATAAAAGACATAAAAATCACATATTTCAGACTTACTTAACCATACAACCGTGAAAAATACAAGTAAGTCTGGGAAGACAACGAATGATTAACCTTAAGTGTTCTATAAGGTGTGTAGGCACTTAGTCTGCGGAGTTCAACCGGATTGCACGTGTAATGCTCATATTCGTATGCTTGAGTGTAGGGGTACCTCGCCACTCATCATTGGTGTCGTTGCCTAGGACTAAGTTGTTTGTGCACTAAGTAGAACATAGGAAATCATCCACATAATTGGGAAGTTTCAATGAACCCTTGGGGTTAATCAGAAGAAATTTTAAACCATGGTCAATAGCACATCGACAAGATAACAATGTCTTCTTCTTCTCATAAAAGCACTTCACCACCTAGGGATCACACAAGAAACAGTCAGTGGTCTAACACACATAACCACGAACCGCCAGCTCCTCAACAGTATTGGGTGGTGTATACTCATCCTAATGAGTATATATCCAATTTTACTTTTATCCCCCATCAGGACGAACAACTACGTTGGTGTGATTTGCAAGGTAACATAGTGTTACCCCCAGATCAGGCAGTTCCCAACATGCTCCTTCGTGCTCTTGCATAGATTGGCATGATGCAGCTATATGCTGAATACATTGCAAAAGATTACGACATAAGGGATTACCATCCCATAGTGGTGTAACATTTAAGGGACTCATGGCAGGAGAGCCACCATACATTGTTGAAGGGCAAAGGGGTCCCGCACGTCCTAAGCGAAATTGGAGATGGTGAACCAATTATAACAGGTTCTTCATCAAATGATGTTCCCCCTCTTAATGATGGTGAGGAGGTGGGGTATCAGAACCTACACTCCATGATTCACAACCCTAGTTCTGATTCCCATGAACACCAAGTGTTCAATGAGGAAACACAAACTCATGATAAGGATGGGCACTCAGATCGTCATCATGATTGGGGCCGTAACCACCGAAGAGAAGGTAAGACACATCATCATGATGATGGTTTCCCTTCTTCTTCCCCTTCATCACATCATTCACCATCTCCTTCCACATCAGGATGCAGTTACAAAGAGCACAACGATGAGGATAAGGGTAAGCAAAATGAGAGACCTCAACAAGAGAGTTGAGAGTGAGGATGAGGTCATTCTAGAAAGTCAATGCATGAAAGAAGGGAAAGTAGGGAACCACGTAGGCAACATAGACATCATGAGAGAGATGATCATGATGAACCCCTAATTGCCACCTGAAGTATGTTAGACATTACGGAGGCAGTTAGAATACCTACAAGGCACCAAAAAGATAGTTGGATCAAGAGACTAGACATGAATAATATTCCATGGTTCGAAGGGGGATACAACAATGATCTGCAGAACCACTTACAGGCATTCCATGATGCCTGTGCCTTGCAGAATATTGAGAACAAGTGGAAGAAGTTAAAGTTGTTTCCTAGGACACTCATAAAAGAAGCAGAGAGTTGGTACCGGTCTTTAGAGCTTAAAACCATTAGGAGGTGGAGTACAATGCTAGAATTGTTTAACGATAAATACCAAACGTACTCCAGAGTGTCCAACTTACATAAGCAGATCCAAGGATGGAAGTAGGGTACTCACAAGCCCTTGGATGCTGCCATGGGTCAATATTACGCATTGCTACATCGTTGTCTGGGCCATGGTTACGCGCAAAGGGATCAACTCCGCCACCTCATAGATGGGCTAAGACATGAAACTAGGAGAATCCTTGGGACATATTCCCAAGGGAGATTATCTGAACTTAGATCCCATGAAGTTCATAGATTTTTGGAGCAAGTAGCTAAAGAAGAGGGGGAGCTACGACAAAGAGAAAGTGTGGAAGAGTACAACCGTGATCCTTTCCTTCGAAAGAGGGGAGTGAGATTCTACGAGGAGGAGGATGAGTCACCACTCAAAGAGTTGATGAATAAAAAAACCTTGATACTTCAGAAATTAACAACGAAAGTGTCAGCTAAGGTAGATGAAATATGGAGCTCCTTAGATAGTAAAATTGAAATTGTCCTAAAAATTGTCGAGGAGTCTAAGGAGGAACGAAGTAGTAACCACAATAAGAAAAAGCAGAGAGATTCAGGCCATGCACATGACAAGGGTAAGGTAAAAATGACTATCACTGATGAGGTTATGAAGTTAGATATAGACAACGATGGTGGATGTGAGATCTGCCAATATGACCATCCTAAGGGATGTTGCCTAATAATCTCACATCTACAAGAGTATGGGGTGTATGCACTCAACCCAAGACTTAATAGAAGACAAGCACCCCAAAGGTTATCTTATCCCCAAGGTAACCTGAGGTAGTTCCACCAACTATTAATGTATTATCCAAGTGGAACTCTACCACAACCTATTAAGCAACACTAGCAGTGGCAACACCCAAAGTCATGGGGGATGCCACCGCCTAGACAACAATACCCTTATTGACAACTAGACTAGTATGGCTGCTACATGGAGCAGCCGGTTTCTCCAAGTGACTCTATGGATCATGCAACCCCACAATGTCACTACCAAGTTTGGGAGTATTTTAGGACTCCTTCTCCTTCGGGAGACACACCACATACATACCATCTAATGAATCCATCCAGCACTCATATGTCGATAGTTCCACTACCACCTGCTCCAATAATGCAAGGGGAACTCCCCACTCAACCGTAGCAACATAATGCTATGAGAGCTGTAAAGCTTCAACCTACTACTGGTTCTAATAACTACATGAAGAGAAGACATTTCTTTAGAAGAAAAAGCCCAAAAAAGCTCTCAAAACCACAAGCGGTGGAGTTTTTGCACACTCCTCCAACAAATAAGGCTTCAGAGCCCCCTTCAAACCAACAACAGAGCCCAACACACACGGTTATGTTAACACATACTATTACTAACTGGATAAAGGTTGGCCACCTTCTTAAGAAACTCTCTGACCCTGGAAGTCCCTTAATGTACCTCCAAGTCACTGGGAATGAACCACATAAGGCTCGTCTTAACTTAGGTTTCAGAGTCAACTTAATCTCATGAGAAATGTATAAAGCCTGGAACCTGCCTCCACTTAAGAAGAGTAATATTCAACTAGAGCTGGCTGACCAGTCCATCACCATTCCCTTGCGATTGGTGGAGGACATCATTACCACTGTGTGTGGTTGGTCATACCTAGCTGATTTCCTAGTGATAGAAGTCAATAGTAACAAAGGGGACTTCCCAATTATAATGGGGAGGGCATGGCTCAACACCATCAATGTGTGCCTAGGAATTCACAATATTTCCTTGGAAATATCTAAGGAAAATATTTATGGAAAGATCGAGAAGAAGAAAGTTCCATGCATCACATACAATGACTCAGAGGGTGATGACATGGAGGAATGCTCAGCATCTCCTGCATGCAACTGGTGTGTCCAAGAAACTCAGATACAAAGGTGCTTGTATGTAGCGACCACACAACAAGAGAACACCTAGTGGTTGATAGCTAATCAAAAGAGCAGCCCACCAACATGCATGGAACGAACTGGGGAAACAACTCATGCCCACAATGAAGGCATAGATACATTGGAGTGTGAGCATCACCGACTTCCACTCCTTAACTTGAAAACATCAATCGGGAGAAGTTGGACACTTCTAAAAAATTCAAATAGGTGCTCATTATTTTAGATCTCTTCCTTTTAATTTAGTCATGGGGGAGACGACCACCTATGCTAATCATTTGAGGCCCTCAATTCTTTTAAGTTTTTGTTTTACACATTTTTGTTTTACAAGTTTCTTTAACTTTTCTTGTTTTTGTTTTACAACATCATTCATACTCTTTTCATTTCTTTGTATGTGTGTGTGTGTGTGTGTTATCCATCCTGTTAAGTTTGTCATTTAATAAGTGCTATTAAATGATGGTATGAACTATTTTCTATTGGTTGCTAGTGTTTGGTTTTTACCTTTAAGTTATGATGTTGATACTAAGGTATGGTCCTTTTGATATGACAGGCAATGAGTCTACTTCATCCATACATCCAAAAATTTCTGTGGTCTCTCTTGGCTTGGAATTGTATAGTCCCTTTCTCAACAATAAAAACTATAACGAATCAATGATTGGGCATTTCTCAAACTAAGGAAGGACTCAAGGATTGAAAAGGATGTGACTTCAAGGGAACTTGATGGGTTTGTGTTGGCCATTCTCTTGGGTTCTTAGATGTTTTCTTCTTGATTTTTCTTCCCATTTTGATGTTACCCAATTATTAGGAAGCTGAGTAAATAAAAATAATAAGTCTTTGCATGGTGTGGTTCTCAAGCAAAAATAAAAAAAAAGACAGTGAGAATTCAAAGCACACCCCTTAGAAAAAATAATCATCTAGGCTACAAGCACTAGTTATGGAACTAAAATAAACATGTCCCCTCTAACTAAGGCCCTTCTTGCTTCATATTCTCTCCTTCTCCATTTTGTCGGAATGGTGGTGGCTCTTGGATGAAGGCATTCTTGTTACTTCAAGTAGATGGATTGGCCAAATGCATTGATGCGAAGTCATTGGATGTGGTTTGTTGAGGTCAAACTTGGAATGGGATCTACTAAGTCACATTAATCATTAAAGTACACAAGGGGCTGTACATCACCTTGTTCTTGAGATTCCATTCCATTCTCTTTTTTCCATCATTCTTCCTCCATTATTCACCTCATTACCAATTGTATCATTAGTGTATATTTTGGTTGATGCATTGCTCTTTTTGGTAAATTATTGTGGTTAAGAATTTAACTCATATTCCAAATGACATTTCTAGAGCCTATAGACTCTTTGAATGTGGTTTTTTCAGGGCATTAAGGGCATGAGCCTACTTTGGGGAGGACCTACTAGCATTCCTATTTGGTGCACCAGTTAATTTCTTTCCCTTAAACATTTTTTCAATCAACCTTATTTTGTTCATCTCCATCTTGACATCCATTTCATCTATGTCACAATTGTTTCTTTTTCTCCATCTTTCTTGTTCCTTTTCTTTCTCCATTCTATCACTACTAGAGGTTCACTTTTAGTCATGGGGGTCCTGACCCAATTTGTTTTTTGATTTTCGCCTAACCCCTATACCTTCGGTAGTCATCATTAGTATACCTACAGATTTGTATTAGCCATGTGACAACTCAGCCAATGGACCTTACACCGGAGCAAGGTATCAATTACATTATGATTCATTTACCTTGCTAATAAAAGACTGTGTTGTATGTGCAGATGGTAATCATACAACAACGGATTGGATCTTGAGGGAACACTTGGAATGGATTAGTGCTGAAGCAGCTATGCAAGGAACGAGATCGATGGCGCGCTTATGGATAGATAATGAAAGGCATAATCTTGGCGTTGGCAGTAGCAGACTTCTTCTCTCTTCTCTCTTCTCTCTTAGCTACTAAATAAGGCCTGATGTCAAATGTATAAGGTGTTCACTCTTATTGTCGTGAACACCAATTTTTTCATGTTCTGTAATGATGATTTGTTCACATGTCATCCCATTCACCATTAGTTCCATTCAAGTCAATAATCCCATACGTTTCCAATATTTTGTAAGGAACTTAAGGATAAGTTTTTATTCAGTTGTGGGGGTATGATGGGATGCGATATCACATGGGCCACGATATCCCATCTTCCCTTGCGATATCGTGTATGCGATATCGCAGCGCACCACCAAATCTATAAATAAGAGCTGGCTCTCCCTTGTTTCTCCATCTAGATCTAGAACGTAGCCAAACTCTTGCCAATTTTTCATTCTAGAGTTAGAATAAATTCCATGTGCCCGTAGAAGGAGTCCCAAAGTGAACGGATCTTTATTCAAGCAAATATTGTACCTGAGCACAAGTTTGTGTATGAAAATAAAGACAAACTTTTGGATAAACCTTGCAGTGCATGGACTAAGCTAAATAGGATTTTAATTATTGTTATTTACTGTTAATGTTTAAATGATTTATTAGTTAATTAAATCTCTCTCAACCCTTCTCCCATAGTTAAGTGCATTCAGTACGACTGCTTCGAGCACGTGCATTACGCTTGGTAATCCCAGCAACAAATAGTGTTTGGTAATCATAGAAGGTTGCATTGGCTCAAGGCGTGAATGATAAGTGGGAAAAAATACTGATGCTAGGTTAATTAAGGCTTAGTTAGTTAGTTAAAGTTAGTTAATTAGTCTCTTCACCCTTTACCTCATTAGCATAGGAGATAAAAACATAAAAGATATAAAAATCACATACCTCATACTTACTTAACCATACAACCATGACAAATACAAGTAAGTTTGGGAAGACAACGAAAAATTAACCTTAAGTGTTCCATAAGGTGTGTAGGCACTTAGTCTATGGAGTTCAACTGGATTGCACATGTAACGCTCATATTCATATGGTTGAGTGTAGGGGTACCTCGCCACTCATCACCTAGTGTAACACTAGATAATTAAGTTTTAAGAAAAGAGCTTGTGAAGGAATAATATGATATGAAAGATTGTTTCTTCTTATTAAAGCTTATTAGCTAGGTTTTGAATCAAGGAAGATTGATTTGTAAAGCTAAAAGAATTAGTTCTAGCTCATAACAAGATCAAAATTAGTATAAAAAGTTAATCATATATTTCTAAGTTAAAACTTTATTAGTAAAAGCTTATAAAACTAAGGATTTAAGGAAATGCGATTAGTTTTACCAAATAAAGCTAATATTATTTAGCCATGTTAGCACATCAACCTAGAATGTTTCATAGAACTAAATGTTAATTCTATAAAGAGATTTTAAATGGGTTTTATGAATCACATTAGCTTTATCAAATTTATGCAATAAAAAGAGATTCTATAGTCAAAGGCTCAAAGAGATTTATAAGCCATGTTAGCTTGTAAAATTAGAAAGGATTAGCATAAACAAATATTGGTTCTACATGAGAGCCTTGAAATAGTTCCCTAATGCACATAAATTATTTGTCAATTTATTTGTAGAATTAGTAAGAGTATTGAGGATGCATCAGTTGGTTACATTAATGCAGCCTCTTCAACTAGGGCCTATCGATGCATGTTTTGATGCATTGATGTAGCCCCATCAACATAGTGGTTGTTTTTGCCTATAAATATGCATGCTCCTACTGTGTATTAGAATTCTTTTTTCAATTGAGTAGCTAAACTCTTGTAGTTTTATTTTTTAGTCTTAGGGAATAGTTAATGAGTGTCTATAGTGTGGATCTGAGTCAATTGTATGACATCTTATTTGAGTGCCAATGTACTTGGACACATTACATGAACAACAATAAGATCAAGATTAATTCTTATTCATTGTAGAAATTTGACTTAGATTAGATTTACTTTTCATGTACTTAGTTAATATTTACATTGCCATGCATATTAATGAATTGGTAGAATGAGTGCAACCAATTTTGAGTGTAAACACGTATTTTCTTGGTAATCCTAGCAACATTATTACTTGGTTCACCCAGTAGCATAACACTTGGTAATCCCAATAGTTAATACATGGGTTCAAAACATGTATGACAAGTTGGGAATAGACACTCATCACCCATAAGCTAGTTTAGAATTTACTTTCCATTGTTAATTAGTAAAATAATTGATCATTAGGAGTAGCATAAGGCCGAAACAACAAAAAGAATCATATGCCTCACTCTGGACTAAACCATACATGATAAAGATACCACTAGTTTAGTAGGAAGATAGCAAACTACAATCAAGGCATAATGATTTAGATGCTACAACTAGTCCCATCCATGAAATTTGACTAGATCATGCATGAATGCTTGTAATTCATATGGTTGGGCATAGGGGTTACCCACTACTCATCATTGGCACTGTTGCTAGGGATGGTGCTAGTAATCTAGATTAGTGATATTATACACGATCACTATAAAAGTATCAAAAATTTATCTTCTAGAAAATATTAATATTTTATTTTCAGTCACATACATTGAAATGATGTCTTCTTCACATAGGACTAATAATACATCATATGATGAGAACATTAGTTGGAGAACTATTAGGATCTACACTGAAGAGAATTAGGGTGAACAACCTCAACCAAGGGTTTCATATGCTCATTTCCACTCTTACTACACTCAAGAACTACCTTCACCTAAGGTAGACAATCCCAGAGGAGATGGAGTAAGTTTTAGATCAAGGAGGGCCTCAAGGACTAGGACCTCCTCTAAACCTAGAAAAGATAAATCAAGGGACCATGTGGAGAACTATAGGAGCCATGGCAATTCTCCCAGTTTCTCATCTTCCTCTTCCTCTTCAACATCTAGTTCTAATGAAGATGAACATAGGTATAGAGATAGAGCTTCACTATGGGGTCAAGTTAAAGATAAAAAATTGAACCCAAGGGAAAAATCAAAGACATAAAAATGAGCATAGAAAAGATTATCACAATCAAACAAATAGTAATATAGATTATCACCATGATGTGTTTGGTATAGATGAACCCTTGTTGTCTATTAGGGACTTGACACAAATTAGGGAGGTAGCTGAAATACCCCAAAGACATCAAAGGGATAGCTTCATCAAATTTTTTGATATGGATAACATTCCTAAATTTAGGGGAGGCTATAATTCTAATCCAAAACATCACTTACAACCACCGGTGGCCCACAATGCTAGAGCTCTTTAACAAAAAATACAAAATGATGAGTAGCGAGGTATCCCTACATCCAATCATATGAATCACTAAGGCATTTACACATGATTTGATCACATTTTTTGAACCTATAATTCTCCAATGCACTAGTTCCTCTAGGAAGTGAAATGGGTATTGAGAACATTTGTTATCTTCTCAACTACACTTGTGAAGCTCAAGGGTATGGTTTAAGTGCAATTGAGGCACATGAGTTTTCTCATTTTATGTTTTATAAGTTTAGTCACCTACAACAAGAATGAAAGGTAGAGTAATTTAAGATCTAATTCATTCACTACCTAGCTCACCTAACACAAGTACCCGTCCCACTTTCCTGGACATATTTTGAACACATATAGCATAGCTGGGCTACCAAACATTAAACGTTGATAGGTTACCAAACACTATATGTATGCTCAAAGTGGTTGTGCTTGTGTTCATTAACAACTAGAGATTAATTGCTTAATTTAAATGCATTAAAGTAAAGTGCATTAAAGAAAAAATTAATCTATTCTCAATGCTACAAGGATTATCAAAAGGATTTATTTTTATTCCTGTCACATTGTTGTGCTTAGGTACATCAGTGTTCGAACAAAGATTTGTACACACTTAGACTCCTACTATGGGCACTCAAAAAATATTCTAACTTTCAAGAAAACAAACTATAAGAGCTTCACTACTCTATGAAAAACTATATCAAAATCATGAGCCCAAGAACTATATTTATAGGCTAGCATATACCACATAATATTGGATATCTGACATCATGTCTTGGACTCCAACATTGAGTATCTAGTGTCATGGCTCCAATATTGGGTATCTGATATTGGAACGTGTCAGAACATGACTCATCACCAAACCTATGTGGGAGTGTCCAACCTAAGAAAAAAAATCCAAGGATGGAAGCAAGAAAATCATGAATCCTTGGATGTGGCCTTGGATAGATACTATTCTCTACCACATAGATGTCTAGAACATGACTTCTCTTAAAAAGAGAAACTTTTCCACATCATAGATGGGCTTCATAATCAAATGAGAGAGACCCTTGTGATTTATGCCAAAGGTTAATTATACGAATTAAAATCCCATTAGATACAAAGGCTAATTGAGTAGGTGGCAAAAAAAGAAGGAGAGCTATGTAAACAAGAGAATGTAGAGGAAAATAGCTAGGATCCAACTCTTCAAAAGAAAAGGGTCCATATCTATGATAAGGAAAAAGATGCAAGTCTTGATGAGGTGATTTGACAACAAACCTTGTCAATACAAAAGTCTATTGATGAGCTTGAAGTAAGGTTAGATAAGATGTGGCGGTTGATGAATGATAAAGTTACAACTTATGTAAAACTAGTAGAGGAGAGAGTAATGAAAAATGAATCAAGTGATCAAAACAAGAGGAGGAGAAAGAACTAAGGAATAGGTAGGAACACTTATTAACAAAAAGGAAAAATAGCTATAGAAGAAGAGGCTCTAGACTCAACCATAGAAGAAGATGATGGATGTGACATCTGCCTATATGACCATCTAAAGGGCTATTTCCCAATCATGTTACATCTACATGAGTATTGGGCTTTTGTTTTGAGTCCCAAGTTCATACAAAAGAAAATGCCTAGGAAATTACCTTTTTCACAAGGTAATTATAGATAGTACTACAACCATTCGTACTATCCTAGTGGGACTACTTACCGACATCAATACTATCATCAACCATAGTAGCAAAATCCATAGGTGTGGGGAAGGCCATTATCAAACCAACACTATTCTTATTGTCAACTAGACTCATATAGATATTATGTTCACCAACCTATTTTCCTGACTAGATCTACTTCCTCTACCTCAAATCACTACTACCAGTCTCCCAAGTATCATCAACCTACAACATATTCTGAAGGATCACAACCTCATACCTTTAATCCTCCATCATATCCTCAATATTTTCATACTTCCCTCCATCATATGTCACCAACAACAACATAGGAAGGTTTGGCATCACAACATCAATGAAAGAATGCCACTTGTGTTGTGAACATACATGGAAATGATAATGCTAGTAGATCTCAACCGCAACCTTAGAAATGTCCTTTATTTAGGATAGTTCCCATGCACAAGCACAAAACATGTAGACCTACTAGCACATCAAAATTAACACAAGGCCAATTTGGTGCAATGCCCTTCCTTGTTGAAAAAATGTCTCCTAATCATACGCAAAAGCCAACAACCATCACCACTTCAACACGGGATGGAAATGATGAACACATCATTATGGAGAGAGATAAACCTCCATGCATGACTAATAATGATAAAGGGTGTAGTTTTTAGTCTAAAATTCAAAATATTAACACAACTAACAACAAAGCTAAGGAACCAACGTGTGAACAAAAACTAGTCTATGTAGTAGCCACTAAACTAGAAGACATCTAGTGGCTTGAAAATGAGAATATAAAACTATTTCAAAGATGCATGAAAGTAATTAATTTGCTTATTAATTCTAGACTTAAGAAAATAGAATAAATAGATGACTTAGACACAAATATCTTTCACTTTGATTATACACCAGAAGAGGATATTAAACATGGAGACCTAGGAATTAAAATAGAGAATCAAGAAGAAGAAGCAAATACATTTGGATCTCCCAAAATGGAAATACCTTCAAGTCCAGATGAAGATACATCTCTAAATGATCCAAACAAGACTATCACTAATGTTAGATGTGTTACCACACGATTAATTAAATAAGTAATAGTGATAGATGGGAAACTAGTGGTGTATAACTAGGGGATTGTGTGGTCCATCTCGTGAATGTATGGCCATAAGATTAGTCATGGGGGAGATGCTCCATTTTGGTTCAAGAACTAACAAGTGTTTCTCACTTTTGTTTTGACAATTTTTTATCATTTTCCTATTTCTTCCAAAATTTTTTGATTCTTAATATGTTTTTCATTTCTTAATATTTTTCTCTTTTCTTGAGTCATTTTTTAAATGTTTTATGAATTTTTTTTTTATGATTTTGTTAATAATATTGCCAGTCATGATGAATAAGTCAACACTATGTGTTGGGCTTTTGTGCTATGCTATCAAGATGATTGGGTAAGTAATTGTGTGTAAAGCAATGGGACCACCTCATCCATCCCTTAAATTCTCTGAATAAAAGGTCTTTTCATGAAAACAATTTTGTTCTTCCCTCATGAGACTAAACTTAATCAATGATCATTGTACCTTGAAGAAAGAGGGAACGACTAAGTGGAAATGGTAAGGATGTGCCTCAAAGGAATTTGTTGGGTTCTCTTCTTGTCTTCCTTTGTGTGATTTATGACTCCTTGAGGAACATATCATCACTCCTTCATCAACTAATAAATAGGAAGATATGTCTTTACATGGTGTGGTTCTCATTTCAAAAAAAAAAAAAAAAAAAAAAATTAAAATCCAAAAAAAAGAGAAAAAAAATAAAATAAAAAAAGGGAAGAATATGGAAGAAAAAGAAAAAAAATTAATTATGGAAATTCAAAGCACATCTCTTAGATATAATAATGGACTACAAGCACTAGTTATGGGGTTGGAAAGACATGTTACCCATGTCTAAAGGTGCCCCTCTAACTAAGGCCCTTCCTTCCTTCTCTTTTCTCCTCTTTTGGAGTGATGATTATTTTTTGACATGGTTGTGGACTCATGGTGGTTGGTAGAAAGGAACACATCAATGCAAGGTCATTGTTCATGGTATGGACTTGATCTGAACTTAGATGGATAGGTATGATGATCATTTTAATCACATTTTTCATAAGAACCTATTGTGGTAAAGAACCTTATATCTCCATCTCTACAATCCCTTCTTATCCCATTATTTACCTCATTGCATGCGATTATGAGCCTTTTGGTTTTGTTTAGTATAGTGCAACATCCCAGCCATGGCAATTGTGTGTTGTTTGGAACACAGACATGGTCTACATTTAACTTCTTGGGTACCCATGGACATCTGTAGAAGTGGTTATGTAAGGGCATTATGGCAAGACCCTGCTTTGGGAAGGACCCACTTACATAACCTTTGTTGATCATGGCTTTGAACTAACCTTCACATATTTAAAAACATCAATGATGGTTTCTTTGAATTTATGCATGATTTTGGGACTACTTCTCATCCATTTCATTAATTTCTCCTACTTTTCTATTTCTATATTAGTTAATATTTCTTGGCAATCTTTTGAATCAAACCTTTGGTTTCAATTGTTCAAAAACTTATGCACTTTTGGAGTTATGCTCATTAGTCATGGGGGCTAAGAATGTTTGTTTTGAAATTTTTTGAAATTTTTCTAATATCCTATTTTTAAACATTATGGTAACTAATAGTAATTGATCAAAATAATGTGAACAACTTGATGATTTTAGTAACCTCATAGCTTTGGGCATGGTATGCTGTCATCACCTTGTGTTTAATTAAAAACTAATGGATCTAAACAGGGTTAATTATTAAGGAAAATTTACTAAAAGAAATGCCTAAGAAAGAAGGTCTTTTACTAGGCACAAAAATGAAGCTAAAAGCAGGACAACAGAGGATATGCCCATGAAATGATACAAGATAGTAGCTCAAGCATTGCATGTTTGCTAGATCCATGGGATAATGAGAAGAAATTTCAGTATATCCTTTAAGAATGTTCTACATGACCAAAGAAGCATCAACATTAAAATCAAGGTTGGAAGTTTACCAACACTAGTAGCAACAAGAAGAATCATCTTCAGTGGATTTTTAGAGACCTCTACAAATTTTGTAATCTTCAATGTTTGTCCAATATTTTTGTCATTTTTTCATTTTTTAATGCATCCACTTGAATAAAATTTTGTAATGTAGCCCTTAGAGTCAATCAGTAGTTAGCATCAATCAATAATCCCATCATTTCCAATTTTTTGTAAAGAAAGCTCGATCCTATCTTGTTAACTCAAGGATGAGTTTTTATTCAATAGTGGGGTATGATGAAGCATTAGTTGGATGCATCGATGCAGACTCCTCGACATAGCTACTTTGATGTAGCTACTTCAAGGTAGCCTCTTTAGCATAGCATCTTTGATGTAGCTGTCTCAACATAGTTGCTTTGATGTAGAAACATCAACACAGCTACGTCAACTAGGCTGTATTGATGCAATGTCTATTTTTGCCTAGAAATATGCATGCTTTCATCATTTATTCACATTCTTTTGTTAATAGAGTAGTCAAACTCTTGTAGTTTTGTGTCGTAGTCATAGGAAGTAATCAATGAGTGCTCACACTATGGATTTGAGTCAATTGTTTGATGTCTTATTTGAGTGGAAATGTATCTAGACACATTCCATTAATGAAAATAAGATCAAGATTGATCCTTATTCATTACAACACTTTGAATTAGATTAGATTTACTTTTAATGTAATTTACTTTTCATGTACTTAGTTAATATTTTTGTTTCCATGCATATTAATGAATTGTCAGAATGAGCATGATTAGTTTTGAGCATAAACATGTATTCACTTGATAAGCCTAGTAGTGTCATTGCTTGGTTCGCCCAGTAGCATAGCCCTTCTTAATCCCAATAGTGGATACATGGGTTCAAGACATGTACAGGAAATTGGGAATGGATACTCATCACTCGTAGGCTAGTTTAGACTTTACTTTCCATTGTTAATTAGTTAAATAATTGATTTATTTATTATCGTTAGGAGTGGCATAAGGCCAAAACAACATCAAGAATCATATGCCTTACTCTGGACTAAAGCATACATGACAAAGCTATCACTAGTCCAAGTGGGAAGACAGTGAACTGCAATCAGGACATACTGATCTAAATGCCACAACTAGTCCCATCCATAGAATTTGATTGGATCATGCATGAATGCTTATGATTCATATGGTTGGGCATAGGGGGTACCTACTACTCATCAAGTATGTAAAACCAAATATTAGTTTTACAAAGAGCTTCTAGATTAGTTCTACCACATCAACTAACTAGAGGTTAAAGACTAGCTTCACATTATCATGAGATTTTATTTTATAAGAGAACATCAAATTTTAGTTTTATGGATGAAACCCATATGCAATGTAGGTTGAGTAAGAAAAACTTATTTTATTAAGCTAGTATCTCAAGAGATCAAAGAATTAATTCATAGAAGTTCTTATTTTCAACCACATAAGTCTCAAGAAAGTGACTTTTGTAGAGACAAAATTTGGTTTTGCAAATGATCTTCAAAATGCTTCAAATTAGTTCTATGAACAAAAACTAAAATAATTCTACAAGCCACATTAAAGCTCTTAAAAGGCATAAAGCACTTCATTTTTAGTTTTACCATATCAACTCTAAAAACTATGATGAAACATGTAGAACCAAAATTCAGTTTTACAAGTAAGCTCTAAATAGATTCTATGAATCATGTTAGCTTTTTTAGAGCATGGATTTGTAGAACCAAATATTGATATCATAAATTGGTTCTATAAGAAATTCCAACAATGGTTCTACCATGTCAACATTTGAAGGTAGAGCACAATCTATGAGAAAAATAGGAAAGTAAAAGGAGCATGATTTGTAAAATCCAAATTTGATTCTACATGCAAGCTTTAAATTTATTCTATGAATCTAGTTAGCTATTTTATAGCATGGGCTCATTTTTTGTTCTATCATATTAGTACTAGCTAAGAATAGATTCATAGAACTAAAATTTGGTTCTACAAGTAAGAGCTAAAATGATTCTACCATTCACATTAGAACCAAAAAGATCTTTTCTTCAAAAATAAATATATTGAACCCACAAGAAGTTATAGATTTAATTTATGCATATAATTACTATGCTATTAATGTAGCTTAGTGTATTAAATATTGAGAAATAGAAGTTTAAGAAGCTAAGGAATAGAACATAACTCTAGAATCATTCTTCCAAGTTAACTTTTGAATAGAGCAAGTTTGTAGAACCAAAATTTAATTTTTCTACTGAGCTTCAAAATGGTTTTATGAACCACGTTAGCTTATAATAAAGGAAAAAAGTTTATAAAATCAAAAAATTAATTGTACAAGCTATATTAAGATGCAAAGGAGCTCCAATTCAGGAATTCAAACATGGAATTTGCTATAAAGTAATAAAATAAACTTATGCTCATGATTAATTCCAATTTAGCTTAATAAGAAATAAATGAGTTGAGAGGAAATTAAGAGATATTAAAGCTTAATCAGGAACTACATAAGTAGAAGTCTTATAGAACCAAAAATTGATTCTATGAAACATCCATGGATTCTTTAGAACAATCAAATTCAAAAGTAGATAATTGCAAAAAAGGACATAGAGCTTTACATTAGTCTCAACTTAAAAATAATTATGAAGAAATATTAGGATCAATTCTACATGATAATTTGAGCTTAAAATACCATGTCAGCATTAATGGAATGGAGATTAAATGGGCCTATTTAGTAAAGTAAGTAGAACTGAAAGTGGTTCTATGAAATGGTTCTACTTATACACCACATCAACTAGATCATTCTTAATCATTTTAAAATAGAGTTAAGAGGTATATTTTCCAAGGCTTATAGTTATTAACAACATCAATAGAGTAACTTGAAGAATTCCAAGGCATGTGACATGTGTCACAAAGTAATCCAAACAATCTATCTTCAAGCAAATAAATTAAAAATAAAGATTTAGGAATTAACTAACAAAGCTATGCTAGATTTTAAATCATAGAGCTGGTAGTAAATAGAAGGTGACCATTGTAGTAGAGAAAAAGCCAAACTACAAGTGCAAGGAAAATCTTACTTACATATCTTCAAATTTTAGGTCAAGATGTCTCACAAAGAAAAAGAAGAAGCATTGCAGAAGTTCTAGGACATCAACACTGTCAACTTCTCTACTTACTTAAAATATTTTAAGCTCAACATATATTAACTATGATAATGGACTAATGTTGGGCACTTGGACTTAAAGCATGAGGAGAAAGGATTGTTCAACTTTGATGAAGATTATGACTTAATTGGGAAAATAGAACTTAAAGATTTAGAGTCAATGAAGGAATGAAGAGAAGTTTATGAGAAAACTAGACTTCATATGCTTGGTTTTATACCTTGAGCTAATATTATCTAAGATGTCATTAATTTTCTAATAGCTAAAACTATAAATAAAAAAGATAAACTATGCTTTAGAAGGATTATTAAGTGCTTCATAGATATTGGTATCAAGAAAGCATATGAGATCTATGGTTTCATAGAGATTGATATAACAAAGGTTGAGGCTCATCAATATAATTAGGAAGTAATTAGTATCAAGGTTTAGACATACCCAAAATCAAGGAATGTATTTAACTTCTTACTCGCATAGCTCACTAAAGCCTAGGGATATCAAAATGCTATTCCAAAAGCTACAAAGTTTAGGATTAGAGAATAAGAGGAATTTTCTCTCTATACAATATATGAATAACATGTTACAATGTAGCTTAATAGATATTCACAAATAGATTGCTTAATTAAATTTAAGCTTATTTTTATGACCTATTTATTTAGTAAGATTCAAAACCAAAAAAGATAGCTTCAATTTTTATTGGGTATGCATTACATCATAAACCTTGCCATGAAGATCCTTGTTGTGAGCTTTTCCTAATCATATATCAAAAATGCTATTTTGATGATTAAGCCTTAGAGTCATTAATGAATTATATGTATTTTGATTTGTTTAATTTCATTTTAGGAGCCTTCCCACCATTGATAGATCAAAAAATCATTAATAAGATAAAGAATAAATGTCATTGAACTATTTTTCTACATGTTTGTTACACCTAGATTTTAATAGCAAGGTTTGAAGAATAGATATTTATGCTTCCAAGGTACATAGATACATAGTTAGTAGCTTTGGAAATGACAAGACAAATGTGGAAGAGTTCCTTGAAACATGGCTACATGCATAAAGAGGATTTTTCTTTGAATCTTGATTTTTGAAAATTTAACATTGCAAGGAATCTGAAAGGCATGGGAAAAGGATATAAGAAACAATGTAATTTCCTTGTACCTTCATAAAGATTATATTCAGCTATAAAAAGTTGCAAAGTTCACCAACCAAATGAGAGAGATGTAGTGCATCAAAAGCCAAAGAAATTGAGGTTAATAAAACGAAGAATGAAGGGCCAAAGTAGTTGAGAAAAAGTTTATTGATAAAGCTTTCTATTTCATCTTGTGATGGGCAAACTGTGAAGGTTTGTAGATGGATGGAGAGTAGAGATCATCCTCTAGTTAGGGATTTTCTTGATAAATATTTAGCTCTAATAAAGGAGAACTAATTTTCATGGAAGCCCTAGGATCTAAAAGAGGCCATGCCTAATGAGAGATTTCCTTTAAATGGTGTAGAATATAAAAGAGTAAAGGTTGCTAAGAAAATAAGAATTGAAATAATATAAGCTAATAAAGAAAAGTAGCAATAAAAAATCCAAATAGAAATAGAAGCAATAGGAGCTACTTGAACAAAAAGGACCATAGGAGCTACAACAACAACAATAGAAGAAAGGGGAAAGTTCATCATTAGCTTTAATAAATCTAGAGTTTCCCTTATGTTATTTGATAAATGTTGCAACTTGGTCTTTCAAGGTAAAGGAAAAATAAGAAAACATTATCCTTAGCCAAAAGCTCCATACAAAATTAGAGAGTTAAATAAGTGTTATATTCTCTTATAAAGAAGATGACATTTAAACTAAAGGTCAAAATCTGGTAATGTCTCATTAGGATATGTTAGAAACTATAGCTATTTTAATTAGGGATATGGGATAGGTAGTTGATAGTTAGATAGCAAAGCTTAAAGAATATTTGCTACAAAATGAGTAGGAAATAGCTAATTTGAGAGAAGAGTTAAAAACCTTCAAAGATGAGGATGAATAACTCAAAGCTACAATTATTATCAAGGAGTCTTTACATGAAAACAAGAAATAGGCTATGGCATAATTAGAAGAAAAGATAGCTATTATGAGTTGTAAATTAGAATAAGCTAAGAAGACTAAAGATCTAGATCATTCTTACTCATTGTAACTAAATATTCAAGCATTGATTGCTGAACTTAGCTATAATATGAAATGGATATAGGAAACTTAAGCTAAGATTGCAGCAACAAAGAAGAACCAAGGCATTTTTACTCAAATAGATCATAAAACTCAGAATTTAGTTAGAATTACTACTGAAGAAAAAGGAAGCATTACCTTCATATAAGAAATATTTTCTAGATAATATAATAATGGAAGTTACAAGAGTTATGATAGAGGTTAATCAAAAGAAGTTAGAGTTGAAACATATTTGTTCAACTACACAAGATGCATTAAATAAGCTAATTGACTCATTAATTAAACTAGGTGCTAATGAAGTAAGAGCTAAAGATATTATTAGAAGAATTGACAACATAAAGCCAACTACATTAGATTAAGCCATAAAAGTTTTACCAAATCATGGGAGATTAGCTTAATAGCTACTGATAGAGGGGATCTAGATTTAGAAGATAAAGAAAGATTATTAAGAAGTTGAGAAACTATCTAATGATTTGCAGCTTTATGAGAAAAATGTGAAATTAATTAAGCCATGATTTTCCAATCATTGTAACTATCAAAAGATACTATATAAACCTTTGGGTAGATTTGTAAAATTGGGAAAGAAGGAGAAATAGAATGTACTTTTTGGAAAAGCTTGTAAAGTCTATTTTTCTTAATGGCATTTTAATCAAGTTCAACTTATCTCTTTCACGTTTCTCTCAATTTACCTTCAAAATAAATGGCTTTATTTACTAGTTTACCACAAATTATGCAATAGTTACATTTAAGTAAATGACAGATTTTTGAATAAGTTATTTTCTCAAAAAATTGAGGTTTAGATTATTGTTGTTATTCTTATTGGATGGGATAACATCTATAACTATCAATTCTAAATTAGTTTAACATAGAATTGATGTCATCTTTAATACAATTTTGAGCTTTATGAATAATTTTTCGACCTTAGATTCATGCTTTTTTTAGCATAAATTTTTTAAAATTTATCTTTGTAAAGTTTATTGGAAGCTAGCTCAAAATGAAAGAATGACCTATTCTATAAAACTTCTTCATTTACTATCTTCACTATGTAGAATTTAGAGTTAAATGAGTAAAAAGCTATTAATATTCATCATTATGTTGAGGGATGACTAAAAGAGGAAGCTAATAGTTATAGACAAATCAACACCTTCTTTGAAGTATATGATTAATAATATAGATTTATCTATAATTAGCTCCTTTAAACTAGCAAAAGCTATTTGGGGGTATCCATACCTTGGTGGAACTAGAAACTAGTAGCCACCTAAAATGAGTTATCTAAACATAATCCTATATCAATAATTAGTAAAAGCATCCTTGATCACATTGAAAACATCTTGATACTTCTTATCCTAATTAAAACTAGTTGATTTTATACGAACATGAGATAGGAGGTGAAATTTATCAAGAAGTTTGTATATGAAATGATGAATATATTTGAGTATAACTTACAATATGTGCATGTCTTTAAGATACTTAAGTATTGAAAGGTTCATACTTTCTTTAACTTCAGTGAGATTTGTTATAATACCTTTAGCTAAAGCTAGAAATCCAAAAATTTTGTATGTTTCAATGTTAAAAATGCACTTTTGGGGTTTCAACAAATATTGTGCTTACTGAAATGAGTCACTATGTCTAAGTCATTGTGGTGATTAGCTGTAATGATTGACTTGATAGTTAGATCATCTATGTAATCATTGTAAGTTTCCAATATCATGTTACTAAATATAAAGATCATGACTCATTGGTATGTTTCTCCAGCATTCTTATGTCTGAAAAACACTCTTTTATAACAAATGTTCCCCATGGGGTCATGCAAGTTGTAAAGCATTGATGCTTAAGGTTAATCTAAATTTGATTATAGCCTAAGGATCTACCATAAAACTAAGTAAATCATGGTCTATCATTGTGTCTATGAGTTGATCAATGTTAGGTAACAGAAAGTTATCTCTTAGAGTTACTTGTTTGAGATCATAAAAATTAATGCATATTCTAATGGCTTTGTTTTTCTTAGACATGACCATCATGTTGGATATCTAATCAAAGTAATCTATGGAACATATAAATTATACATTGTAGGGTTTTATGATTTAGTCTTTTATGGCTAAGGTTAAGTCAAGTTTAATTTTTCAAGTTTTTTATTTAAGAGGCTTGTAACCCTCCTTCAGTATGATATTATGTTGAACAAAAGCAATTCCAAACTTGACATGTTATTATATCTCCAAAAAAGGGCAATAGAAGTTTTTAGTAGCTCTAAGATAGATTATTTGATATCATTGGCTAAGTTTTCCCCTTATTGTAGGATATTTTCCTTATTTTAATGATTTTTTATGGAAAGTTCTTTAAGGAAATCATTAGTTAAAATGGGTTCATGATCCAAGAAGAAAACATTAGTTTAAGAAACTAAATCTTTCTCAGTAATGTTAAGCATTGATATGATAGATTCTAATGAGTCAAATGGGGAGAAATTGATTAAATGCTCATTGAGAAGGTGAGCAATTTAACCATGGAACTTATCCAAGGTGAGTGATTCATGTAGATGATGGATGATGAGTGGTGAGGTGCCCCTACACTCAACCATACGAATACGAGCGTGCACGCGCGATCCGGTCAAACTCTGCAGACTAAATGCCTTAACACCACAAGAAACACTTGGGGTTAATCGTTCATTATCTTCCCAGGCTTGCTTGTAAGTGTCATGGTGTATGGTTAAGCAAGTATGAGGTATGTGATTTTTTTTGGTATTTTCAGTTTTATCTCCTAAGCTATGAGGGAAAAGGATTGAGAAACTAAGCTAACTCTAACTAATGTCCTAAGGCTAAATTAACTAGCGTCAGCATCCGTTCCCGCTTACCGGACACACCCTGAACTATGCAACTGTGGCTTACCAAACGCTAATCATTACTGGGATCACCACACGTAACGCAAGTGCTCGAAGTGGTCATACTGAGGTACCTATTTAGCTTAAGTGTGATAAACAACCGATTCCTTAGCTAGTCGTACACACCCGTGGGTGCTCTTAACTAAGTCGTACTTATCACACGTTCTAGCCTAGCGATGAGTAGCCGATTCCTTGACTAGCCGTACACACTAAACTACCACTCGGATTACCAAGCACAGAATCCTGGAATATACTACTGGGTTACCAAGCAACCAATGCTCGTAATCAAGTCGTACTCATGCGTTGCGACAAGCAGCCGGTTCCTTGATTATCCGTACACGTCCGTAGATGCTCGTAATCAAGTCGTACTTGTGCGCACTAGGAAAGCAGTAAATAAATAATAATAAAATCATGTGCTGCAAGGTTTATCCAATCAAGTTCGTCTTTATTGCCGTACACAACTTGGGTTCAGGTTACAAGTTGCTCAAATAAAGAGTCGTTCACTCTAGGACTCCTACTACGGGCACATGGGGAAAAATTCTAACTCTGGAGTGATCAATCTACCAGAGCTTCACTACTTCTAGCTAGGATTGGGAAATGAAGGGAGTGCCGCCTCTTATTTATAGATATGGCAGTGGACCGCGATATCACGTACGTGAT